>JAXGGA010005733.1:0-75667 GCA_038373865.1 Uloborus plumipes
TGTTTTTTATGTTTTTCGAAGAAACTGCATTGTGTTTGGACCCTCCCCGCCCCGGGAAAACTTGAAATGACGTCCCTGATTAAAGTACTTGTTTAGTTCATATTAGGCATGTTTTGATTTTAAATGTTCAATGCAATTTTTCAAATGTACGCCGGATAAAATAGATGGGGCAAAGTAAAATGGCTCATTATATTTACTTTTTTGCTCATTTATTAAATCGCTTGCGCATTTTTTCATTCATTCATTCATATGCATGCCTTTACTTATGGCGGTGTTTTGCAAATTCATTTATTTGTTTATTTTGGCATTCATTTGTTAAAAAAATGTAATAATCAAGTAGAATGTATTTTGTCACAAAAATATTGTCCTTTTCACTTTGTCCGATGGTGTTTTTGAGATGAAAGATAAATATCAAAATGAATACCAAAAATGAAGAATTATGTTTCAACCCAAATCGTGTAACAAAATACATTATTTCTTCTTATACATAATTTTCAGAACAAATTTACAATTTATTCATTTTGAAGCAGGCAAGCAACCTTAACTATTTCACTTGGCCCCATATTAACGTCTATTGATATTAAAATACTTAAATGCTAATTACACTTAAATATTGCAGCTTACAATAAAAATAAACCTAAGACGTAACCCTAAACAGTATTTCTTTCTGGTGTCGATGTCAGAGCTGATATTTTTTATACATAAATCGACAACTTATCCCCGAGGTGAGAATAGGAATTGTCTTTCTTCTTACTATTATTTTAGACAGAATCTTGAAAAAATGAGAAATGAGGCGAATGATTGACGAATCCACGAAGAGTTACTTTTCAGGAAAAAAGGTAAGATACATATAACTATTGTATTACTATTTTTTTTTTTTTTTGGAATTTGAGTGCATTTCTCGAATAAGAAAATGAAATATTAATGGCTTTTGCTCTACTTCGAATGACTTAAATTGATTGATATCATTGAATTCATTTCCTCCAAGGTGCGCAATCAATCAACGACATATTGAAAACTTTTAGGAGAAGAGAGAGAAAGCGTTGCCCTCATGGTAAATGCATTCTCAGATTTTTAGGGCTGCATTTTCACTGAAGAAGTTGCCTCATTAAGGCTTTTAAGCAATTATTTGCCGTGCGTTTTTCTTTATGTATTATTAATGAATTAATTTGAAACTACAATTCAGCACAACTTATTTTCAAGTTTAAGATATAAGTTACACAACTTTGAATGTTCTAAAACTGTATTCCGTGCATAAGAATGCAAAGATTTTCCTCAATTTTCTACTAAACTATCTGTCAATGATTTTTCTCGCTCAAAGTTGGATTTTCTTAAATAACTGTAGACGCGGAGTTTGCACCGAATAGATTGTTTTGATTTTTGTTTTAAAGAATACTTTTTACATACTTAAAAATCTATAATACTGTTACTTACGGTAGAAGTTTCAACAAAATCCATAAAACACGTAATTCAATGTTTGCTACAAAAATAAAGATAAATGCAAAGTTTCTGCATGTGTATTTTATCACTCTAATAAATGTTTTTAAAAAATCATGGATTGCAATAAAGTTTCTTTCTTTAACACTGATGAAGATATCACTTCAAACTGAACAATTGACTGTATGGTTTGATTGCATGACTTATTCGGTTCCATGAAAATGTTGAATATAATATATTCAGAACTTCAAATTTTAAGCATAAGCTTGCCTTGTTATTATGACAATAAGAATACTATTTTTTTCGCAGTAATATGACATTGCTTTTATTTTATCACTTTATTTTGCTATCATATTCATATTCTCATATGATGACAATGATATTAATTGTTAGCGCTTATGCTTTATTTTATTTATTTAATAGCTGTGTTGCCCGGTGTTGCACGGTCTTCCTCGGAAATAATGGTTGCGTCAAGGAATGCATTTTCAACAATTAGGCCCATGGAGGGGGTCGAAACCTCCTTATGTAAAATTTAGAGCATTTTGAAATCTGTGTGCCAAATTTGGTAAGGATCCGACAGAAATTGTAGATTTGCATAAGGAACACACACCAGCAAACCATCTATTTTTATATCTATACATTTTTAAAAATAAAATATCTTTATGAAACAGAAAATTATATTGACGGTACATACGTCGCAGAACTTCATTATATACAAAGATATTAACTGCATTCACATTTTCAACATCTTCTTGTTACGACTCAATACGTTCAGTTTATGATTTCTTTGACAAAATGTCTCAGAGCATTCATAACAGAAGCTCTACATGTGCTTTGGGAACAATGGTACAATGAGTAACAATAAAATCATGTCTGCAATAAATTATCAAGGTCTGGATCCGTCACATATGCTTTAGCAGTCAATAAAGACATCTATCAATGACCATTAAAACCTACAATTGAGTCAATTGCTTTAGTTTTGGATATGGATGTGAAGTGAGATTCATCTCCTAGTTATGACTCCATTAAATCCTTATTAGACAGTTTACTACATTTTCTTACACAAATTACAGTAACAATAACAAAAAGGCAGAAATGAAACATGGTCTAACTAATAAATTAGCTTTGTTGCTTTATCAAAAGCCATAATGAAGCTAACTGAACTCTTAAAGAAACTTTCAGAAATTCCACTTACTGTACGAAATTTTATTGAACACAAATGTAAAAATATAACATTGTGTCATACGTTTTAGCCTATTCTCTTATTAAAGTAAAAGAGAAACGGAAGAAGTTTTAAATAATACATCTTAAAAACTTCATACATCTTAAACTTAATACATCTTAAAAACTTCGCTAAGTCCAAAAATGAAAGGCCAAAATAAATAAAACAAATAAAAATTGAAAAATTCTAAATTGGAAAATATAGTTTTGAGAAGTGTAAATTGTGTGTCTGATGCTTTATCAGTCGGTCCGTGGGATATCGGCAAGGATACCTCATTTTCGTATTTGACTTTTCGATTTGAGCAATTTTTCGTTCCATTTTGGTTCAAAAGACATACCTCCCCCCCCATAAGTTTTGAGTGAACAGACTCATTTCAACATCGTTTTTGTCGTTCGAAAGATCTCAGCGAAGACATACATTTGCAGTCTTATGTAATTAAGAGAATATTGATAAGATGCTGGAATGGTGATGTTAGTATACTGGAAAGTAGGCTCGTTTAGTTCTGAACGAAACAATTATATGTAATGTAACGGTACAATGCGTATGAAGCTCAAATGAAGCACAATGAAGAAATGAATGAGAATGAAGAAAATTCATGCACAAATTAAGAAATGGAATATCATGTCTCATTATTGTATGTCATTTTTTGTTACAATGTCTAACGGCTATAATGTCACCAAATAGAAAAAACGTACCTCCTGTTATTTAAATATCAGACAGCTTACGCTGTAAAAAATGATATTTGCACCCGCTGCCATAGGTAAAAAGAACAAAGAGCGACGCCAATATATTCTGACATAGCTCTACCGTAAAATGATTTGTAATGAAAATTACACAGATAAATAACTCATTGCTGAGTCCCCAAAAAGCTTTACACGAAAAAATGATTTTTAATAGCAAATTGTGAACTTATTTTTGACGAAAATCATATTACTTTCTATTCAATTAAAAGGAGTTCTTTTGTAACGCCTTAGTTTTTCCAAAAATTTTTATTGCAACTTTTCGCCTTTTTAATACATTGTATTCTCGAAATCTAAATCGACCCTAATCATACTCTGTAAAAAATGTATGTTGCTTTTACAGTACAATACAGCTAATTTTACAGTAATAAACTGTAACATTTCTGATTTTACAGTACTAAACTGTAAAATTGATAATTTTACAGCACTGCACTAAACTGTAAAATTACGAATTTTACAGCACTGAACTAAAATTACTAATTTTACAGTTTATTACAGTGCATTTTAGTTTTAAACTGGAACCTCTGCTGAAAGTATTATACTGTTGGTTTTACAGTATAATACAGCTAAATTTTACGGCAACAAAATGTAAAATTACTATCTTTACGGTTTATTACCGAGCATTTTACAGTTTTAAGCTAACAAACCCTGCTGCCAGTATTGTACTGTTGTTTTTACAGAATGATACAGCATACTTTTACGGAAATAAACTGTAAAATTCCTATCTTTACAGTAATGAACCTTAAAATTTCTAGTTTTAGTTTATTACTGTGCATTTTACAGTTTTAAATTGGACCTTCGGCTGCCAGTAATATACTGTAAAAACAGCAATTCATTTTTTGCAGTGCATATTTCTGTACCTCAGAACCAGACTAACGTAAGTCCATTTTCGTCATTTTTCGGTAGAGGGGAAAAACGATTGTCATATACATCGTTTTTCCCCTCTACTGAAAAATGACGAAAATGGACTTACGTTAGTCTGGTTCTGAGGTACAGATTTATGGTTTAAGAGAATATTTAAGCTGCATATGCAATTTTTTGAACAATTTTCAGATTTTGTGTGCTCCCAAAACATCTATAAATACCGCGCAAATCTTACAGTACTTTAAAATACTTTCCATTATATGTAAATAGGGTTTTTTCTGTAACATCCAAGCGAAAACGAAAAGACGATGTACAGTTTTACTCGTAAGATAAAGATTGATTTATTTTGGTAAGGAATTACTTATGATTTTCATATATTGCATAATATTTAAAATGAAACACCAGGAAAAAATACTTTTTTGCGCACAATATATAATATGTAATGCAGTTAAATAAACTTTTTACTCAGAAATATGCTTTTTTCTGGCTGCTTACAGTATTTTAACCCGACATCTTAAGTACGTTCAAGCTCATCTAACCGGCCGCGAAGAGACTCAAGCAGTTTCTGAGGGAATTTCTCTTCTAGATAAATTAAAAACCACTTGAGTATATTCAGGGGGGGGGGGGAGATGTGACACCGATAAAATATCCCGCACTTGCCTGGATTCATGCTCGTGCTAATGGCAGAAAGCATACTACTCTACCCCCTGATCTATTTTCGGATTGATTGAAATTCAATTTTTTAGTTTCAGCTGACTGTAAAATAACAATAAAAAATATCTATTCTTTATTGGAATTTTATTTCTATCCAAGCTCATGAAATGTATGAGCTTCAATACAGCCAGCTTACTGTAAATCAAATTATCAACGTGTATTTAAGTGAAGAGAAAAGAAAGAGGACATTATAAAATTAATAAAATTATTTACAGCGTTTAAAAACACAAATGAGTTCATTAAAATCATGAACCATGGGTTAGAAGAGTCAAACTCTCCCAATCCATGGTTCATTCCATGTAAGTGCTAGGCACTACCGAAGGAGACTATTTCCCTTCGAAGCTAGTATGCCTTTTTAATTGCATCATTTGTGCTTTTAAACGTTTTAATGCTTTTACTCATCTTCTGCACAAACTTTATGATTTTAATTATAAAGTGGTTAAGCAAATATAAGATTTTATTCGTAACCCGTGCGTTTACATTTGGCTAAACAAGATAAGTGAAGTCACGGGTCGTTGAAACCCAGATTTTAGATTTATACAAGCTAACTGCAAAACTTTACATCAACCGCTGCTAAAGAACCTATAGACCGAAAAGAATTTCGCTTCCATAAGACTTGACCAAGAAGTGCTATACTAAGCAATAACATTTATAATTTGACCTGGATTCATGCAAGATTTTATGACACCAGAGCATTGTGCTCTATATTTCAGTGGGTGGTGACTTTATTGATGACTAAGGTAAAAAAATACAAATAAATACTCTGAAAATTATTTAAAGGGAAACTTTTACCTACTGTAGAAAGGAAAAACTAATTCACACTGCACTGCAAATATTTCATTCGAATTCGAGTCCTCACTGCCTTTGAGTGTTCAACCTTTCTTCTCGTTAAAATATAAAATTTTTCATAAGCAAAATCATTAACTACGCCATAAGATTATGTGTAAAAAAATTACATTTAGATACATTTGTCCCCGTTATTTCTTTTAAAATCCGTGTTTCTCATCGGCCTCTTCAAACACGCGGTTGGTGTTTGATTAGATGGGTTGGATTTTTTCTCCTTCATCAACAGCAAATGTTCTCCATTCAATGACCTCGTTCTAGTTGGGACGGTGTCATTCATCTTAAATGACAGAAGCAAGTGTAGCAATTGGGAATTAACGGACATTTTCTTTTGTTTACATTTGAAAGATAAGGATGAAGAGCAGAGGAATGATATTCTTTTAATAAGTATCTTTTTCGAAATAGTAGTTATGTCATTCCATCAGTCTACATTTCTTAACTGTCTTCTTTTTGTCTGAAACCACCATTCTAAAAATATAATCTTTTTTTCCCCGTACGAATGCTGAAGTTAAGATCCAAAACGACTGAACCTATGCCAAATGTTTCATATTTTTTCACAAAGCTTTCTCTTTTTAATATTTTTTCTGAACTTAACACATTCTAAGCTGTATTCGTATATCACTTATTTTTAAAAACAACAACTTGTTTAAACATATTATTTTCAAGCATCAAGATATGCTTTTTGGATGTTTATAAAAGACATGAGTGGTTGTTTGCTTGAATTAGAAAGGAAAATCTTTTCTGAAAGAGCCTATTTTAATTTCAAGAAGAAAGATGTTTTTACGCCATTTCTCAGCTTGTTACATATAAGTTTATCTTTATGTGTCTTGTTAAACTGGGGCAAGTATCTGTACTACTTTTAGTATAAACTTTACTTTTACACTTTTAATTTCTTTTTTGGGAAGTGTTGCTCTTACATTAAGGGGTTACAGTACCTCAAAAATCACCAAAAGTCCAAAAAAAAATTTTTTATTGCTTATTTCAAAAGTAAAAGTTATTTCAAACTCAGAAAAAAATAGCATTGTTCTAGCTAAATTATTCTAAAAGTTATGAGTGACTTTAGGGCATGCATGCTATGTGTTCTAATGGAAAAGCCAAACTTTAAAGTGCTTTTTCTCGGTGATCAGTTTTTAGTGTTTCTATGTTACTGGAAATGCTAAGGAATTTTTTCTATTAAAGATATAACTTTAAAGCAATATTTTTTGCACTCAGGATAATATATTTAACAAAACTGTGCATTGAATAAGCGTTTTATAAATTACAAAAATGTTTAGAGTTTGTTAAACCTCGAAGAGCGAAATTTTCTAAGAATTTTTTACATAAAAGGTCACAAAATATTTTCTAATCAAAATATAAGAAAATGAATGCACAGATTTGTTGAGGTAATCCTCGTGATCATTTTGCAAAAAGAAATTTTGAAATTAGTGCAGAAACAAAAAAGCCTTAGGGTTTTTAAAAAATTGAAATTTTCTTACATTTTTCAAATTTAAAAAAAAAGTTGTCAAATTTTTTAATGTTTGAAAATAAATTATTGATTGTTAAATAAGTGCAGAAACAAATATTTCAAAGAATTAACTTTTTCAGTTAAATTAAAGAAATTTGTTAGAAAGGTACTGTAACCCCTTAACCATATTCTTACATCTTGTTAATCTTGCTAAACTATAACTATAATTAAATATAAGTTTTCTAGAACGGTTTCTTAAAAGAAATGTGATTGATTTTTATTAGAAAGGTTTCTGAATTTCTCACAAAGATTCCAGGTTAACTTTAGAAAAGAAACTAGTTTTTTCAGAAAAAAAAATTGTGTTTTCTACTAAATATGTTACTGGAGGAATTTCAGGACATTAGCTGTCCATTATTTTCCAGGAACGTTTCCTAATTGTTTTTACAGTGCATAGCAAAGGGGAAAATTTCAACCCACATTTAAGCTTAACTCAAATTGTAGTTTAATTTACTTTAACCACTTCCATTCTAGCTCGTCCAAATATCCCGTATAGAATGTGCAATTTATGACTCTTGAAGTAACTGACCACTAGGGAATTCTTTTCGTAGAGGACTTTAGCTCCTTTCTAATTACAAACTTTCCCCTAAGGTATCTGGTTTGTTTAGCATACTTAATTTTAAGGGATGTGTGAAGTAGTGATTTTATTTCTCTTTGTAGGTAACAGTTAATTAAAATCTCACATAACAGTAAATAAGTTGTTCTTGGAAGTTCGAAACAAAATTTTTCCTTTATTCAAAAGTAGACAGTGACTCCATATTGTTCAATATACTTTGTGAGAACTTTTGTACCTAAGGAGAAGCACAATAAATAACTGGAATAAAAAAATAAAAACTTTTTATCAGCTACATGCGTTTTTTTGCAACACAAGTAATTTTTTAAAAAATGGCTGAATCTTTTGTTAAGTGATTGGTTAGAAATAAATACGTTACAAATATTTATTATCATTTGGAGAATTTTTATATATTAAACTTCAAAAAGATCAGACGATTTATGTCAAACTAAATAGTGATTATTTCATCAGTTGACATTAAAAAAAAAAAAAAAAAAACAAGGCACTACATTTAAGTTTAGTCAAACATTTCGACAAAACGATTTTTTTCGTCCACATTACCCCCAAAAAAACATGCTAAATTTAGTCTATTTATTTTGCTTCAATAACTATTGTAAATTTAAAAAAATCGTTCAATTAATGTTTCCTTATAAATTTCTCTATTGAGATGAAATGCAAACAAGAAATTTCAATATCGAAATTAAGACATCGATTGTACTCCTTTTTGGTCGTCTTGTTCAACCGAACACACGTGGTGCAAGATAGTTGTTTAGAATAATACTAAAGTACCAAAAGAACATTATTAATGACAACATCTTCTAAAAATTAAACGATATACGAAAGTACCATTGGTAACGACTAATTATGCCTTTGTACTTGCAGATACAAATTCAACAAGAAATAAGTTGTCCATTTCAGAGGGTTCTAGAATACAGTTCCATCGATCGCAACGAGATGGAACTACATTTAGCTCAAATGACGCGCTTGACATTTACTGAGTAAAAAGTTTTAGTTCATAAACCGCAGATAGATGGCGTTTTACTCATTGCGCTGCCATATGTTAAAAAATTTAAAAAAGAAAGTCACCATAAAACTGCTGAATATGTCTCCTGTTCCAGAAACTGAGCACGATTTGAAAGACAACATTCGTAGCCATGATCTTGTGAGTCCAATAGACTCAACTTCTGTCAGGAGTTGCTCCGATTATAGAATGTTGAACAGGCTGGGAATGTTTTTATGTTGTAGTTTTTTTCTGCGGAGGGGGGGGGGGTATTTATCCTGAAAACACATTACACGAAATACTTCTGCGTACAGTGCACCTATAAATCCTTTTTTTGAACTAAAAACTTTAATTAATAAATGCTAAACGTATTATTGGATTTAGCAGTGGTTATAATTTTATCCCATTTGGATCAATAGAACGCATTACAGACCCCTCTGGAGCGAGAATTATATTTCTCGCTGACCCTGTACGTTTAAAAAATACTCGTTTTAATGTTACCACAGCTTGATTAAGACTGTAGCGTTTATAATAATTTCTTTTCCTTTAGGTTCATAAGAAAAATTACCTCCTTTATTGCTGATTTTTTTGTGTAAAAATATTAAAAACCGTAAAAAGTGAATTACAAAACATTGATGCCGAAAAACATCGATATTAATGTACCAGTAGTAAATTCATTGATGTATCAACAACGATACAGTATCCCTTGTTTCCCTGCAATTAACGAAAAATAATCAGGGCGTGTTCTAAGGGAACACTTTCATTAAGTTCTAGAAATGGACGTCGTATATCGTCAATAAATTCTCCAACAAGAATGTAAGCACATGAGTAATAAAAAGAAAATACTGCAGTAAATAATAAAGCAAACTTTTTTTTAAAGCATTGGTGTTTTTTTTTTTTTTTTTTTTCAAAATTTATTTTAAAATACATTTTTTGCATCGTTAAACTCGTTGAAAAACAAGCATTTCAGCTCATTTTCTTAAACGTATCATTATTCGATTTATTAAGAAATAGTCATTTATTTCAACACCCAAATACTAACCACACAACTAAATAATAACTAGTAGTACCACAAATACTAACGAAATACCATTTATTATGTTTCTGCAAAGTTCTGTTATTGAATTCCACTCTCAGACACTTTCAAAATTAATACAATCTACTAGAGGTGTAAATTGTTAGAATGCTTCACACTGATATTGCTTCCTACCAGCTATATTAAAATATTCCGTTTCGCATACGGCTGGCTCATTGTTTGTACTCGATCGATATAAACTTTAAAATTTGAATCGAACAAATTGAACTATCTAAAATTTTAGAAAACTTATTTTTGGATGTTTTTTACGCATATATTTTTTTTAATTCGCACCCTTTAAAATTGTCTTATAACCAAGTAGAGTTTTGAAATGAGTTGTTATTATTATTTTTTTAAAAACTTGTCTTTTCTGTTTCTCCAATGATACACCACTGATCTCTTGGGTGGCTTTTTTTTTTTAATTTTTAACTTCAATTGTTTCTAAAATAGCTTTAAATTTTGCTACTTGCGAGCACTTTTTTAATAGTAACGTCTATGGTAAGGCATGGTATAATTGCCTTAATATTGATATCAGAAGAATTTTTTCCAAAATTTTATGTCAGTCATAATTTGCGAAGAGATTTTTTCCAAAATTTTATATCAACCAAAATTTGCGAAGATATTTCTTTCAAAATTTTATATAAGCCATAATTTGCGAAGAGATTTCTTCCAAAAATTTGTATCAGCCATAATTTGCTAAGAGATTTCTTACAAAATTTTATGTAAGCCATAATTTGCGAAGAGATTTCTTCCAAAATTTTCTATAAGTGATAATTTGTAAAGAGATTTCTTCCAAAAATAGATTCCAATCAATATTTGGTTGTGTAGCATGCTCATGTAATGAAATAAATGTTTTGATAAACCAAAAAGAAAAAAAAAAAACAAATAAGTAAATGTTGAAGTCCGCTTCGATAACGGTTTTTCTATACTTATTTTAATAAACGTATTAAGAAAGAAAAAAAATCACAAGTCATGCTACATCTCCCTTTTTCCTCTCTTGAAATTCTCGATTAAAAGCCCTGTTGTTTTTTCCTCAGGAGTTTCAGCATTGCTCAATATTGGAATGTTTTTCTTCTAATATCCCATCCGTGGATTCAAGGCAAAATGCAGAACGGAAACGAAAATAATCAATCTTGTCGTCTCTGGGGAGCGGATAATCACTTCTTACTCGTCCACTTTCCATCATCAAAGAATGTTTTGTTATAGGGAAAATGGGCGCTCGATTCACATTTCCTGAATTTGCCTCCGTTCTGCTTTCTGCCTGATTCCTGACGTATTGTATTAAATGATCAAATGCTTCGTGATGTTAGTTTTTCATATCTGCGAGAATGGTAGTTTAAAGATTTTGAATTGTCTTTCGGTATTGGATATCTGCAAGTAACGCCGTATTATGGGACCATTTCTTATACTGTAAAAAAAAAAGCGAAAACTCAATGAGTATTACTGCGTAACGTTCTACACTGCAAAAAATGAACTGTTGTTTTTACAGTACGATACTGGCAGCCAAAGTTCCAATTTAAAACTGTAAAATGCACAGTAATAAATTGTCAAACTAGTAATTTTACAGTTTCTTACTGTAAAGTTAGAAATTTTAGAATTTATTGCCGTAAAATTCAGCTGCATTATACTGTTAAAACAAAAGTATAATACTGGCAGCAGAGGTTCCAGTTTAAAACTATAAAATGCACTGTCATAAACTGTAAATTAGCAGTTTTGCACTTTATTATTGTAAAATTAGCAATTTTTACAGTTTATTACTATAAAAGTAGCTGTGTTATATTGTAAAAACAACATTCATTTTTTACAGTGTAGGATTTTGCGGATTTTCCCCAGTATTCTGTGCAAAACAAGTATTTTCGCGAAAATGTTTTCTCAATCGTTACAAGTTTCATTAAAACCGATTTCACCCTATAATGAAAAATATTTTTAACTACCAGTGTAAAAATATATTAAGTTTATTTATCAGGTATTTCGTCTTCAGTTCTTTTACGACCCCACCGGATTTTCAATTACACAGGCCAACGATGAAAAAACTTTTAATGAAAATACCTTATTCTTATGTTGTTTAGGTTGCTGAATCCAAATATGATGCTTAAAAAGTTGTATCACCCACCATTTATTCACATTTTATAGATACATTCATGAAATAAAGAAACATTTTTAGAATTTAACAGCTTTTTCATAGTTAAGATAACATGAAAAAATAGGTCTAATGAACAAAGATGATGTTGGCAGCACTGCTGAAACACATGCTACAACATGATGGGGGATTACTGTTGGTCACTTCACCGGGAAGTTCAGCAAGCTATTCATCGCAGGAAAAGCTACACAAGAAGCTTCAAGGAAAAAAGGGAAAGAAAATATAAAGCAATTCCAGTTGACAAGTGAACCTTGTATCATCACATAAAATTACTATTCCAAGTATTTTACTGTAAATACAAACCATTTTTACGATTCTACAGTGTTTCATTGATTTCCCTATATACTGTAAATGGGTATTAGACTATATAATAAAATACATTTTGCTTGGAAACTAAGGGTGATACATAAAAACTACAAGCAGATTTGGATTCAGCACATAAAAATCTATCAAGATCAGCTATTAAAATTAAAAAAGTTTTCAAAAAGGTGTTTTTTGTTGGCCTGTGTTATGGGTACTGAAGCATAAAAAGAATTGCAAGCAAACAAGGTGTTCGCCATTTATTTGAATGCCACCGTAGCTAAAAATGGGATTTAATAATTATCAAATTTCATTTAAGTGGAACATCAAACTATAGTACCTGTCCCTACTGCAAGAAAAAAACAAGAAGTAATGTCAAGAACTAAACAAGCCTATTTTCCCTTTTATCAACATCAACATTCTAGCATTTGGATCAGTATTCTCTTAATTGTCTGAAACTGCAAACGTCTATATTTTTTCCATATGACTTCTGATTCCTCTCTGTAAAAACAAAATGTAAATCTCTCAGAAAAAAAATAATCGAACTCTTTATTTAAAAGTTATTAGAGAGGACTGTTTGTTTGAATGGTTCAAAGTTGAATGAAAAACTGTTCAAGTTGAAAAGTAAAATACGGGAAAGAGTTGTCCTTGCCGAGATCTTTCAAATAAAAAATGTTTACTCGAATCGGACTGTTCATTCAAAAGTTATTAGGGGGGAACAGAAAGACGGACACAGATTTTTCCCATCACAAAACCTTATTTTCCAATTTTTAATTTTTCGATAATTATTCAATTTATTTTTTATCTTTTTTTTCGAGCTTTGCCATCTTTTTAAGACGCATTCAGCCACTTTTATCGCTTTTTTCGTCTCTCTTTTACTTTAAATGAAAAAAAAAAAAAAACTAAAAAGCGACACAAGTACAGAAAAAAAAAACTTCATCTCGTACCCAGAAGAAATCAAATTCCGATGATTCTCGCTTTACGATTATTGGAGAACTTATTCACTTTTAACACGAAAAGAATCATTACCCGGGATCACGGCGGGACCCTTAGGACGAAAAAACCAAAAACAACCTGATGATAAATGGGAGTTCCTTGATCAAGTGGTCACTCCCTCACGCCCGGCAAAGATACACCATTAAGATCCCTCGCGGAATATTCTGGACAGAGGTCGAGTTTCGCGTCAGAGGCTCTGGATGCGGAAACTCTTTGATGATTCTTGAACTTAAGTCTCAGCGGAGGGATTTGAGCCTGTCTGGGTGAGAAGCGAAAATATAATTGGAGATGTAAAAGGTTTGGATCTTTTTCTCCATTAAGCTAGACTAGTAAAGTAATCTCTGGTTATTTCGTTTGTGTTTAAGTCTTTACTCTAATTGCTAATAAAGACAATTTCTCCCGGTAGAAAAAGTTGCTCCAATCATTATGATCATAGATGCCAATTTTGGAATTATTTTCATAAATGCATAATTTACATTTTAAACATAACGACTTTAGGAGTGCTAGTCTTTGATTTAAAAGAATGTCAGTTTGATGGTGCTGATGCAATTCAGAAAAAAAATGAAAGAACTTAATCGCCAAGAAGACACAGAATTAAAAAATTGTTACTAATTTTTAAAAGAACTTATTCTAATAGTGAAAAGATTTTGGAAAAGCATTTTTTATACTATCTATAAGGAAAATCGTAGGTGCATGCGGTTTCACAAAATACTTATATTCTTGAGGCTCAAAAATTCTACCCGAGCAATTTATTTTGTATTAATTGACTTTACTTTCTAAAACGGAATCATTCATACCATTTTACAGCCAGATTCTACCTTTTAATCCATATTTTTAAAATTCTATTCAAGAAAGTTTATAAGCATGTTCTTATTTCATGTCATCGTCCACACGGCTGTTTCCAGAATGCGAAACTTATGTTCTTCTTTAACGATTTGTTTATCTTAGCATTATGTCATTGCGCAATAGATAATCATGAAAATACTGATGCATCTATATTTTCCCTCAGAAAAATACTTCGCATTTACTTAGGTATTTATCAGGTAAGAAATTCAAATCGTGAAAATCTTTCCTGAACAGTTTATTTTTCAAACATTTAATATTTAAACGCAATCATTATCAGACTGAAGTCCATAACTATGCTATTTCTCAACTAAGACAACTTAATCAACCTAATGGACGAATATAACTGAGGTAAAATTTACATATTATGGTTATGATCATCATGAAATAAATTACAAATATAGGTTTATACGCATAAAGTGCGTGTTTTTAGAGTATAAGTATTTAAATTAAGCTTTAGTGTATTCAAAAGTAAGCAGCTAAATAAGGCTACTTAAAAAATATATCTGCACAGAAAGTTTTATGGCTCTCAAGGAAGTTTGACAAAGCTGTAGCAAATATTAATGGAAAAGAGGAGAGACAAGTATAGCCTTCCTACTATAATTTCCGCAAACTTTTTAAGTTTTATCTCTGACTATCTTAGTACCCGGCGTTGCCCGGTATTGCATTCTGTTTAACTTATTTCATGCTAAAATGAAAGAGGTGAGTCTTAAAAGGATAATTCATTATTAATCGTAATCTTTGTTGCAAAATGCTCATATTTAAATGTGTTAAATTTTACCAATTTGTATGCTTAAAAGCTTATCTCAATTACTCTATCTATTCAAAATTGAAAGAAAGGCCATTTTGAGACAAAACATTTGAATTTTGAGCTTTTTGGATTTTTTTAAAATTTCAAAACCCCACCTATGTGAATTCTAGTGCTCAAAGAACCTCTGTGCCTAGTTCGATGAAAATCCGACGAAAACTGGATTTGTATAAGGTACAAACATACACATAAATATATATACATCCATTTATATATATATAGATTAGTAAAAACTAAACAAAATTATTAAAATGAAATTTATTGTTTTTACTTTAAAGTACTCAGTGAACTTAAACAGTTGATCACTAACTAATCGTTTACGTTTTGATAGCAAGAAAGTGTTTTATTGGTGGTACGCATAGTCATTGATATAAAAGATGGAAATAAGTGAATTGGAACACGTTGAAAATCCAAGCAAAACTTTGATGATAAGCACTATTCCGTAAAATAATTACTCCAAATTCAAACTTTTTGCCGAGAGATTTTCCTTTGTTCACTAAGCTTCAGGTGTTTTAGTAAAAAGCCAGGAATTAAAGTATTATGTTGAAAATGTAAGAGTTTGATTGTCTAAATGCTCGCTAACTTTTATGGAAGTTCAAAGAGACGTTAATAACAAAATGTGAAAAATAAAATGTTCTATACAAATGGACACTTTTAGACATCACGTTCAGCCTTAGGAAATGTTAATACCCTCTCGGGAGCTGTCCAACGGAGCCAACGTCATCAAGTACGCAGGCAAGGGTTAACCAATGGAACGATCTCTCTCAAATTGAAGTCCTCAGAGACATTTTTAACCGATTCCATTTGAGGAATACCGCAGTAATCGGAGCTGTAAAAGTTCTGGATTTCTTTCTTCATTGCTCCGGACGAGAGATGTAATCTCGCTATTCCTATCCTTTTCGGTAAATTTTCAAAGTTTGTTTTAAATGCCTGCGAAAAAGTTCTTTTTGTTGGTGGTGTTTTTGCTTAAGCTACAATTAAAAATATTGACGTTGCTCGAAACGTTTAATATACTGATTAATTTTTTTCCGTCCATGAAAACCTCGCCTAGCACTTGAGAACCATTCTACTTAAAAAAAGACGTGATTGGTTGTGAGTGGAAACTTTCCGAAGTTTTCAATTTAAAACTTTTGCTATCTTTTTGACACATTCAACTGAACTACGAATTTAAAATTAGCATCGTTCTACGTCGTTTAATACGGCTCAAAATGCTTCTGATTCTTCTTCTTCTTATTGTTATCTTACCTATCCTCCGTATTTTGGTAAGATCAGAGAAGACGTAATGCGTAAATACACGGAAGGTTTTACCTAAGAAAATCAGACAGAAGCTTTTTTAATTCGGCGATTGTTGTGTCAAAGGTGGTGAACGGAGCGTCGAAACTGGTCCAGTTGGTGCTGAGTTATGTGGATTTAGAGTAAAAAGACGCTGAGGGTGTGAGCCGGAAAGTCAATGTCAGCATGAAGACTAACTACAGTAAACTTTCGAATATCCGCGGTCGGTTTTTCCGCTGTTCGAGTAACACGCGGGTCTTTTCGACATCTGTTTTCGTTTCTACGAATATTTTGCGTCAGTTATTGTTCATTTTTAGCAGTTGAAGATTGTTTTTTCGCATTCAATGGTATCATTTTTATTTATAATTTAAATGTATGTGTTAGTGTTATTCATTTTTATAGTACCGTATACACTAGTATCGTTTTTTAGCTATTTTTTTTGGATATCAGTGGTATATTCGCTTATCCCCGGTTTCCGTGCCACCCTATTCTGTGGATAATTGGGAGTTTACTGTAATACAATTTTATGAATAAATAAACCTTTTTTTTCTTCATAAATCCCTTACACGAAAGAATTTTCCAATCCTTTTCTTGTTTTTTTACTGTGTTTCAAAATTTAATATTTAAATGTTATGTTTTCTTGTTAATTTTACATGTGAATTTCAGAAACTATTTTATTAGAAACTATTAATTTCATATTCCTCAATGGCATTGAAACTATTAGGTATAAGTTATTTATTTATTCATAATTACAGCGAATAGAAAAATAATCTGGCAGTAGCAGATTTATTATTAAAAAATGAAATTCATTTTTAGCGGTTCTTGTCCACCGAAAAGTTTGGCGTTAAGAAGAATATTTAGATAAACATAAGCCCTATTGAAAGTAGAAAAATTATTTTAATGGATTAAGAATTTAGTTTGCTTGTGAAAAGAATTGAGTTTTAGTACTTAAAAGTAAATACCTTTTTGAAACAGAACTAAAATGTCTTAAAATCTCAGCTAAGAATGCTAATGAGAGCGATTAGAGAGCCCATGCATTGCTTCTTTCAGAATATATTTTAATGGGTATGAAGCCTTAAAGACTGATTTTTATGAATACAAAAATGTGAGCATAAAATTAAATAACTATGGAGAATTGTACTTTAAAATGTCCAGAAATTTAATGTTTCAGAGAGTTTGAAATTTAAATAATTAAAGAAACTGTGTATGTAAAGGGAAAGAAATACCAGATAAAAGTGCATTTTATCTTGTATGAGGTACATTTTAAACATTAAAATCTTCGTGTTAGGTACGAGTTGATTCAAAACAGAGTTTTGCGGACAATTTAGATAGAAATATTGATAGTCTTGAATATTAGGTTCTATGGGAATCTTGCCCAAAAAAATCGAAAAGCTGGCACTAGATTTGGTACCTCATTTTTGGAGTCTAGTTGTTGTGATTGGTCCCAAATTTATGACAATACTTTCGTTTTTGTGCATACTGTTTCCTGAATTCCGTTTCTAAGTACTCTATTTATTTCTAAAGTCTTGATTGCTTGATAACGTAAAACAAGCGAATTTAAAACGCAAAACGGAAAATGTATTTAAAATTCTGAAAATTTATCCTACCTCAATAGTTCTCTCGATTCCAAATGTAACTAATTCCGAATCATTTTTTACAATTTAAGAAATAATTCATTTACCTATGAAAAAAGAAAAATCAGACAGAGGACTACTTATTTCTAAAAACTAAATCACCACTGCATTACAATACGTAATATATGTTTCTACTCCGTATTCTATATAAAAGTTTGATATTTTTAGTTTTAGTAAAAAAAGAAGCAACACTATTAATTGCCACTCTGTCTGGTGGTCTCATATGGGAAGCTCATCCAATCTGCAAACTTTTTTTTGTTCACGCTACTTATTTCCGTAGAAGAGGAAGTGTCTGCCAAGGGATATCCAACAATTCAATTTACATAGATTTCAACCTGGAAGGAAATTGAAAATACTTTTACGATGGACTTTTTAGTTTAAGTTCGTTGTGTGGAAATATTTCGTCTGCGATTTTTCTATTCTAAACGTAACAGTTCTAATTATTTGTTTTTATATTTTTGGGTAGCCATATTCATTATGCCCAACGAAACAATTTTTTAACTGCGTGAAGTTTTCAATTAAAGTATGAATAAAACTTAAGAGCCATAAAAATAGTATTGCATGCAATATACCGCCAACTCGGTTATTCCATCCAAAGACTGCAGTTTCGTCAGGGTTGGAAAAAACCCGGATTTTTCTACAAAAACCCAACCCACCCGGGGTTTTGCGGGTTTTTCTGGTTTTTACGGGTTTTTCTGGGTTTTTGTATGTTTAAATTTAATTTCTTATGCGGGTATTGATATATAATGTATGCATTCATTTATTCATATAAAAATTATTTATTAAGTTAAAGTTCTGAATCGCATTTAATCAATGTCAATGGATTAATAATTAATATTATTAACAATATCAATTAATAATATCATCTACCAAATTGTAATGTTTAATGTGTATATTTAAGAAGCTTTGGACAATGGTTTCAGCTATAAACTTTTATTGCTTGTTTTTTACAAGATAGAAGAAGTGTTGCTCAAATGGGCTTTCCTACAAATACACCAATATTTAGTGTGTGAAAGTTTCAAAAACTTAAATTAGTGCCATTAAAAAAATAGAACCATTTGAGCTTGTTTATTAATAGAAATGATCATCTTTTCTCATTAAGTAGCCTGCTTCAATATCTAGTCATCAGTTTCATTTCAAATCTCTGTTAGATAGGCCTTAGCTATCCGCACCTACCTTACACAGGTCAGTCATTGAGGGTGGTCCGGGGGGTCAATTGCACCCCCTGGCTTTGAGAAATCAATGTATTTGCATATGTGGGCGTGTTTTTTTATGTTTTCCGATGAAATTGCACTGTGTTTGGACCGTTTGCCCCCCCCCCCTCTCCCCCCGGAAAAACTGGAAATGACGGCCCTGACCTTACATATTAAATTTTGAAACTGATTTGTCTAATTTTTTTCATCAATATTCAGAGCTATAATGCACTTTGCCCGACATTTTCCTACTTATCTTTTTTTTAAACGGTTCCTACTTATGTAATGTATTCAAAAGGTCTCTGGGGGGGGGGGGAGAGTTAATAAAAACTACTGCCACGTGAATACACCAAATATACCACTGCTTTCTTAAGATTATCGAAGGAGGAAAATCAATTGGAATCAAAAGCTTTGAGACGTTCGTTGAGGAAAGAAACTTTATTTTTTCTCTTCCGGAATCTCTTGACAAATGAGAACTTTATTGGAAATATTTCACTAGTGACAATCGAATAATGTAAGTTACACACTTCTTCACTCTCTTTAGCTTTCAGTAATCTCCAAATGATGGAACGAAAAATTGTGCGAGTTAGCCCATTTCCTCTGACAGGAAAAAATTGTTAATATGAGCAAAATGTAATGATAGAAACATGTGATTTGTATCAAGTGATATTTTCTTTCTTTTTTTTTGAAAATTCTCTCAGTAAAAAAGTAATAATCAGATCTACGGTTCTAACAATATTATTTTCATTGCATAATTTTTTTTCTGAAGCATATTTAACTTGTTTTTGAAACAAAAATTTTTTAATTCAAATTTTATGCTAATTTTGGACAAAGTTACATTTGTTTAATGGTTTTAATAGATAATTATAAATATAGAAATATAAGTAATAATAACAATAATAAGGGGTGCGCCAATATAAACGAAGTAAAAGTACTAATTTCTTCTTAAAATTACTACAGTGCAACTGATAAATATCTTTGTTTAAAAATAAAAGCGAAATAAAAACGATGTTGAAAAGCACAAATCCACAGGAATACTGAAATATGCATATTGCTGCTCAATTGTGCTTTTCAATCGTCAATACACTTTTACTACAGTAGGTTTAGCTTGCATAAGAGTTGCTGATTTTCAAAACTGGTATGAGTTTTGTGGAATTGGAGCTACCTTTTTATTAAAAATGATTCGAATTTTCTACTTTTAAATGTAGTCTGCAAGCTAGCAACATAATAAGAGGTCTATTTCCCCTATTTTATTTTGCTACCCGTTTTACTCATTTTCTTATTTCTAGAATTCAAAGTAGAAGGTTGTACGAAATCCTAATTTTCCCGGAGAGTAAAAATAGGGATCATGTTAAAGTTTGGCAATTTATTGATATTTTCTGAAAAGCCTTGTGACAGTGACGCATCTGGACCTTTTAGTGCTCGGTTTTCTAGTTATAATAGCTGAAAATTTAATCATGTTCATTAACTTTATTTTAACTTAACTAAATAACGAACATTAAAATTAACTAAAGAAAATAATATTATACAGTAAGCTTCTCATTAACGTGGCATTAATATTGAGTAATTTAATAATTCAATTGAATATACGGAAGTATTATACAAATGTGGAATAATTTAAATGTATAGAATATTCGCATGTATTATACAGTATTAAAAGTATTTTTCAGCTAAAACTAATGCTACAATGCTGTCTGCTAGTAAATCATTAAACGCTAAGCTTCGGTAAGTTTAAAACACACTTCGATCTCCCTTTTTTGCTAAACATTTTAGTCAGCAAAATTAATGAACACATTTTTCATCTGGATTAAAGGTCTTTAACCTTTCGCTCCTGAAGGTGACATAAATAATTTGCAGAGCTTTAGAAGCTGACATATGTCGAAAACACAGCGATATGGCCAAGCAAGCTTTAATCATCTTTAGAAATGAGTTACAAGACCACAAGTTAATGAGGTTAACAAATGTGAGTGTAGTTTTTATATGAGTCATTCCGACGAAAATGGTACAAATCATGTCTGAAACTCTTTACTTAAGATTATCAATTTAAATAATTCCCACCAACTAATCATATTTTTTTAATTGAGTTTCCATTTATTTCTGTATAATGAAGTGTAAATAACTATTACATGACTCATTTATGAAAGGATTTCAAATTTTTTGATAACTTCGTATAACAGAGTGGACATACAACAGAGTGGACAAATAAGCCTTCAAAAATATTTGTATAATCACAAAGAAAAGCTAGAATCACAGAACAAGCATAAAGTGGAATAAACAGCCTAAAACTGTAAGTCTGTCTGCAATTTCAAGAAAAAATCTATTGTTTTCATCATGAAATCGGCTCTAACAGAGTGGACATCCAACAGTTCAAATTAACTATCATAAGAAAAGAATTAGGCTCACCCTGGTTGTTGACTACATACTTTAATGTAGCAAGCTAATAACGGCAGTTATACTACCTATATTTTAAAAAAATATATATCAGATTAAATGCAATTGTTTATTTTATTTCCAAAAGGCATATAACAGAGTGGACAATTCGAAACATAGAAAATCTAGGGACACGGATAAATAATAGTGTTTTTTGGGGAAATTTTTTTTCATTTGCGTAATAATCTGCAGAAATGGTGTCAGAAGCATCTTTTGTGCAGTGCAGTGTAATTTATTTTGTTGTTACATTTCAGTTTAATTTTAAATCACATTTAAAAGTATAGAAATTTGAAGCTGGGACACGTCATTTTCTCCTTCTTCAGACAAAGACAATTTTTTTGTGTCATTTTTAAATGGATTATACCTAATCGATTGATACTTGATGGCACAAAATTAAATGGAGAACCAATAAAAAATACACTTAATGGGTGGTAGTTAATAAAATTGATTTTAAAAAATTCTAAAGTCTCGGACATGATTTGTACCATTTTCGTCGGAATGACCCATATCTTTACTGTTCAATTAAAGCTGATGCCATATGCATATCAAGTATAACATATGGAGTAAAGTTCAGATATTTACTGTGCAAACAATTGAAATTTCATTTTCAGTTATAATTTTCATTTATTATATGAAATAAAACAGATAAATGGATAATCAACATCCATGGGGGGAGAAACTGTTTTAAGAATAATATTTCTACGTTCCAAATACCTCCCTCTGACGCTACGACGTGCATTCCGATGATTCAAAATCTCTTTTATAAAGACATCGAAAAAATGAGTTCAATTTAAAAAGTAGGCGGTTCGAACTCTTTTCATCCTCCTTTGGAATAACAAAAATATTCTTCGTGGATGAAATAGGGAAGAAAAGAATGATTATATGGGCTCTTAGGATGACAAGATTGACCTTTTTTAAGTCACTGTGTTCCCTTGGGTAGAAATGCAGATTACAGGGAACGGAAGTTGAGTGAAAGTGCTTGGCATTATAATGACAAGTAGATTGGATGCACGCGCATATGCATATGAAAAACGGGTTCTTATTTCAGAAACTGAAGGAGTTCTTTTGTGGGCATTGGATCTTCTGTGAATATCTTTTGCAATTCGTGGGCCCATAAGTAACCAAGACTCTTAGAAAAACATGAAAATATATATGAAACGTTGTAATTTTTTTTTTTTTGCTTTCATTTTTAGAAGACATTTAAAGAGAGGAAAAAAAGATTTTTATAAAGACTAAGTAGATGCTTTTGACGAATGCACTTAAAATTAGCGAAATGAATAAAGAGTAAAATAATTGTTATTACTCAAGAAATCAAAAGTTTTCTAAGTGCTATATTTTAGTTGAAATTTGTAAGTTTAACTCGGCTATGAAAGGCAATTTGTCTGAGTTGTTGTTTTCGTACTATGCCAGCTAGGCTAACGATTTATTGGCGTACGCTGCTTCACTTTTCCAACTGATCCGTCATTTGGTGTGGAGTTCACTTTCCACAGTACACACCTGTGCCACAAAGACCCGTTTATAGTGTAGGCAACCATTCACAGCATAACAGCGCATTCACAAAATCAAAGGAGAGGAGAGAGAAACTACATCCAAGCTCGAGCCAGGATTCGCACCCGGAACCTACAAATAAGAGTCAGGATTTTCTGACCACTAGACAAGGAGGCCGGCAATTAACGTTAGTAGTCAAGAAATATACTTTCGCATAATGTTTTAGTAACTTTCTACAATAATTGAGCAAGTCTTTACCTAAGCAATAAGCAAAACACATAAATCAGACACACATTAAAAAAAAAAGGAGATGTGTTGTAGTTTTTCGATTGAGTCGCACCTTTACAAGGAACTTTTAAGCTACATTTGAACAGCGCTATTTCTTCACACTCGTACATTTCAGGGTGCGCACATGCCACTCTATAAGTGGTTCAATCGATTGGACGGAATCCTAAAGAGCCAGAATCCAAATCAGGAGCCGAGCAATGCCTGATCCAGCAACACTTTGAGGTATTGATTTAGAATGGGAGCTTGGTCGTTCTTGTGAATACCAACATATTAAGCGTGTTCCAGTCCCCAGTACGGAACACAATCTTCGTCCAGCTAGCACCAGTTACGGGTCCGAAGTCGCAGCGCAGTACTGCCATGGGAAGGTAAAGTGTAGTATCTGCAGAAATAAGTTTTTGTGATTTTCAAGAAACACGTTTAGGAGTGTCATATTAACAATGAGGGAGAAAATTGGGATTTGACCTTTTTTTCGTGCTTTATTTGCAACAGAAACTAAATAAGTGAGCTTGTGCAGTGAAGCTAAAGGATAATAGATAACAAAAATATAAAAATAAAAAAAATGTATTTACTGCCCTTTAACTTTCCCCGGGCTGAATACTGAGCTGTAAAGAAAGTGAGCCATCTTGAGCAATTGAATGTAAATATATTTTTTCTATTTATTGCACTATATTTACAGATGAACTACAGATTTTTGACATATACCTGCAAAAATTATGATGTCTTAAGGGACGGGAACTATTTTTAGCCACCACATGCAAATTATTTCCAGTTTATAGAAAAAATCAGTGAAGCATGGCTCTAGTTAGATTCTTGTTCAGAAGGAACTAGTAGCCTAGGTAACTAACTTTAGTAACTAATGCTATTTTTTTAGCAACCAAAGCAATTTTTTTTAGTTACCAGAGATATACCTGTGCCCGAAATTTGCCGTGCTCTGAAAATAAGTACATGATTCATGACATTTTTAGTTTTCTTTGCTGGTTACCATTATTCGGGGTCTCTCTGGGACTTCGTGCTGCCAATAACGTTGATAGTACTGTGTGTGATTTTTTTAGGTAAAACCTTCCGCTTATTTACGCATGCGTTAGGTTTTCTCTGATCTTACCATAAAAGGAGTGGTAGGTAAGATAACAGTAAGGAAAAAAATAATAAGAAGCATTTTAAGCCGAATCAAACAACGTAGAAAACAATGCTAATTTCAAATACATAGTTTAGTTGAACACGTCAAAAGGATGGCAAATACAAGTTTTAAATTCAAAACTTCGCAAAGTTCTCACTCACAACCCATGACGCCTTTTTTAAGTGAAATGGTTTGTGAGTACTAGGCGCGGTTTTCACGGACGGACAGTACTATCTTGAGTAGAGTTGGGAAAGATCGGAACTTTCCCGCATTGATGTTTGTATGTATGCTCTCTGACCAAGGGTTTGCAAATGGAACACCTGTAAGATACGTAAAAAAAGTTGGATTGTTTTAATGGATTGTTCTTAAAATGTTTAAAAGAAGGAAGTATGAATCCTCTAGAGGCTTCACTGGCAAGTTTTACAGGCAATATGACAGTTAATTTTTACTTCTGCTTTTTATATTTTTTTAATTAATAGATTTCGCTAAAGGTACTTTCATTCTCTGGAAACATCTTCGTGTAATATCTTTAAATTTAAATCTTGCGCTATAACTGCTTAAAAAATGACATCTTGAATATTCAAATTATGCTTTTCGCAAAGAAGAACAGCGATAGGTGTGTGCGTACGTATTTCTTAACCACCATGCAGGAAATTGGCGCTACCATGTCCTGCATGGTGGGGAAGGAGCAGGGGTGGCGGACGTCCCGGAAGATGAAGCACCGAGGTACCTTATTGCAACCTCAGAGTCTATTCTGAGAAAAGGACTACGTCTAAGGTCCAATAATAACACAAATAGCAATTTCTCACTGTTAAAAAAAATGTTGGTTTCTAAAATGTATGTTTACAAAATTATTGCACGTATTTAAGTATACACGCAATATAAGAAAAATATATTTATTGTTTTAGGTAAAATTCTTAATGTGCGATATTTGTGTTACACGACAATAGTTTAATTCGCAACTCCGTTCGTTTCACACGCCGTTTGATTTCTTTTTCTGCGGTTATGTCAAGCACAATTACTTAACCATCGATTTTTTATGTAACCACAAATATGTTGAAATTTTACCCCAAAAATATTTGAACAATTTTCAGATAGAAAATGAACTTTTTCTTCTTAAAATATATATTTACTTTACCATTAGGCATACTACTTTTAGTTTTCCATTCAAATTTTGTTTTTTCCCTCAGATGCAAAATCCTTAAAGGCTATGAACTTGAATAAAGTATACTACACGTGAGAAATATCATATGCAACTGCATTGCTTTAACTGCAGCTTACATCAGCTTAAAAGATTCCTTCCGTTACAAAATATCTTCCGTACTCCGGATATTTTTTTTTCACTTGATGTATAGAGAACATAAAGAAGCCTATGTAAAACGTTCCTTGGCGTTTCTTCGGTTACGTCTTTTCTGAGAATATCTGTAGTGTTTTAGTTCTGCTGCACGCTGTTTTCTAGAAGCATTTCCAAAGTTTAATGATGCGAAATGCTCAACCCGACTAACATTATAAATGAAAAATGAATGTTTGTAAGTCGTACTTTATCACGTAAAATGTTCTAGCTCATGTTCCGGATGCTATTTCCCAGATTTTGTTTTCAAGATTACATTATTCAAAAAAGATTTTCGTTTCATGATACACAGGGTAGACCGACCGGTTAATGGCCACTTAAGCCCAATTTCATTTTCAAAGAGCCATAACATGGCTAAAAGCTATAGCACTTGGCAGATTACAGTAGAAACATTTTAATTGAGAGAAAATATTTAAAAAAAAAAAAAAAAAAAAAAAAAAACGGGAGCAGTTTTGCGGTTATGCGTCAAGATTTTTTTAAAACAATGATTAAACACAGAGCAAACTAGCAAACTACGTTTTCCAGTCTTTTTTTTTTTTTTTTTTGCTTGTTCGAAAATTTGTGGAATTTAATTTCTACTGGCATTTTATCCAATAAAAACTCTTGAAGCCTCATTAAAAAACATCCAGCTGAGGTGAGGGGGGGGGGGTAGATTAGTTACTTCCAGTGTAAATCATCTTTAAAAATGATTTTTTTTCATGTATAATAAAATTTCGTTTAGTTTCCCCGCTACGGTATATTATGTTGATTTTTACTTGTTTTGAGTATTCTTGCATATTCATGTGTTTTAAATAATATTACGAAATAGTTGTATGATTTTTTTTTTTTTGTTACCTCTGCCCAAAATTGATTCATATTTTTTTGCTTTAGCAAGGACACCGTAACAAAATGAATTAAATAAGAATATTCTCAATATTTTTTCCAATTTCAAGAAAATCCATTTCAAGAAAATTAAAACTCGGAGTTAGAATTTGAAAATTGACGATTTTTTTTTGAAACTGTTTTATACCATATTTCGAATTTCATTTAACAATAAATGAAAAAAGTAGCTTCGGAAAAAAAGTTGTACAAATCTAGAGAAAGAGAAAAAAGATTAAAATATCTTTCCTTTAAAAGTATCTATTTTATATCATAATCTTCTTTTTTAATAAAAAGCAATTTTATCCGTTTTAAAGTTATGACCCTAGCAAACATTACATGACGTTTCAAATTGAGTAACTTCCTTTGAAATTGTTTTTCAGAAAGATAAAATGTACCTAGAAGTTCGGAACTGAAGAAAAAAATTATTTCAAGTATTACACAGAAGAGTAGGAGAAATATTGCTCAAAATATTTGTGAGGAAAAACAAGATTTTAACGTCTCAACTAATATATAAATACTGAAACTGGATTAAGAGTTATTTACTCTTACTCGCTTTCAAACAATATATTTTACAGCGTAACATTCTCTTTTTTTAGGTAAACATTGTTAGAGGTGTAACAAAATAAATGTTGATAGTAGTAATTTTTTCAAAATGTCTATTTTCAAATGTTCCGTCGACCAAATAAGTTCAAAAATTGCTTTGAAATCATCATGAAAAAAAAAGGTGGCTCTAGGGGGGGGGGGGTATTTTAGAGACTGTGTTAATCAGGGCTGCGGAGTCGGAGGAAAAATGGTCGACTCCGACTCCGACTCCGGGGTTTTAAAACTTTCGACTCCAACTCCGACTCCGACTCCCGACTCCTGCTTTTTTTTATTATTTTTTAACCCAAATATGAAGAGGGAAAAACCCTAAACGAAGGTTGAAATATTAAGTCCATTTTAAAAAGTTTCATTTTTATTCATGGTCGTAGCCAGGATTCACTTTAGGGGGGGGGGTTAGCAAGCTGGGGTATCCCAGTCGGAGGTTATGAGAGGTCATTGTGACCTCTCAAAAAGTTCAATTTTCTCAAGAATTCTCGCAGGTAATTTCACCACATTTATCTCAATTCTCGGAGGTCACTGTGACCTCCCAAAAAGTTCATTTTCTCCAGAGCAATAGACAAGTGCCGATCTTGTCATTTGACTCCGTACAAAACTAATCCTTTTCTTGTTAAATGGCCAGACTTTATTTTAACACATTGCGTTTTTGCTGCAAAGACCCGTCATTTGAAGCCCTTTTTAATGATCCTAGATGCTTAGGATTTGGATATTGGATGCTGAAAATTTGTATCTGTTAGTTTCAAAGACATGTTTTCACCTCCATAAAATTTCATCCGAATCGGGGGTGGTCGGAGTCGGAGTCGACACGTTTTTCAGCGACTCCGACTCCGACTCCTTTGGTCCAAAATCAGTCCGACTCCGACTCTTCGACTCCGACTCCGACTCCGCAGCCCTGGTGTTAATATCCCTAAATAAATCACACTAAGATTACTTGGGAATTTCACGTTGAAGTTCTCCACTCTAAAAACCAATGTGTTAAATTTGTGAAGAGTTTGATTAGAAAGATAAGGAATAACTTAAGAGATCTATCATTGTGATAAGGTGTAAATAAATCATTGTTTACATCGATTTCATATGCAAATGATTTTAAAAATCATTTTAATTAACGAAAGTAAGCAGTATTTTATGTGAGAAATAAGGCAAGGGCTGTTTTCGCGAAAATAATACAAATTATGTCCAGCACTACTAAATTTGTACAAAACTTGCCCCAAACTTGTGGATTAGGTTAAGTAAGCCAACTATATTTTGATGATTCTCCCATTATTTGGGCATGTACTAAAGTGACAACGGTTGTACTTCGTAGTTAATGAAGATATTTAAACGTTTAGATCACTCCATGTAACAGAGTAAACAAGTTTACTTCTAAAACGTCGCTCTATTCATAAAGTAAAGTTACAAGGACGGTTCAAGCGCTGAAGGAAATAACACATACTGAACACTGTTTTATTGTCTGATATTTCAAGATCTTTACCCCCTCTACCGCGTTTTCTATCATAAATAAAAATGTAACAGAGTGGATATTCAATAATTAAAATTGACTATCAGAAAAAAGGAATCAAGTACAACTTCTTAGCTGATTTTAGAATTCAAAGTGGCAAACTAAGTTCAAACGTTATACTATTTAGTTAAAATATTACCTGGTTTAATATGATTGGTTATTTTATTTTTGGTATGTCTACAAGTACAAAACAGAAAATGTTGGTATATTTATGAAAATAAAAACATTTTTTTTCAGATTAACTTGTTCTCCTCAAGAAGTGTTGTAACTCGATTCTTACGTAAAAGATATAATATGACTGTTAATTTATAATAAACAAAACTTAAATTAAAAAATCAAAGCCAGAAAAATACAAAATCAAACTTTTATATGGTGTCCAAGTCCCCAACATTGCACGTAGGGACATCACAAGCATGAAAAAAATAATTCAAATGCAAAGTTTTGTTACTTATACTTCTTTTCGCTCACAAATAATTACACCTTCTTTTGGAAATATAACGACTAACATGGTTTTAAAATTATATGTAGGAATGGAGTGTTATTTTTTTAAAAAGTGCATAAGTTTTTGTAGTGTGGTTTTACGTATCATAGTATAACATTTGTCTTCGTTTTCAGTAAATGTTTTATCTTTTTCTTTCGCCACATGACATTCTTCTGAAAGGGATATACGCTCGACTCTCATCTTCCGCACGGAGACAACTAATTCTGAAAAAATATTTCCTTGAATTTTGGTCACAAATTTTGCAATTTTTTTGTATTGGTATCATTTTTTAATGAAAATAATTCCCCTAAATGCAAAGTAGAGGACTTAAGAGGCATAACAAAAGTTATACTGCGTATTTAGTCACAAGTTTTTTTTTTTTTTTTTTTGCTTCAAACTTTTAATATTTTAACTTTACATCTTATTTTGAACATTTTCGCAGTTTCAAACTTTTCCTTTGGAACTAACAGAGATTTTGCAGGTTAAACGGAGGCTAACTACTTGAATGTACCATATATTTAAAATACTGCGCTTTTATGTGATTCTACTGCAATTTGAGCTTCAGCTTGATACTTAATAACCCTTCCTGCCTAAAATATATTATCGATACTCATCTTTTACACTTCCTGCAAAAAACAAGTGCTATCTCCCTTTTGTCAAATTCTTTCAAGCCATTTCGACAACACCAACCTCTCTGGAAGTCAAAATCAATTTATTCCGCAGCATTGGACAGTGATGAAGCGGAACTTGTCATTCGGCATTCGACTTGCAAATTCTGGAATCGAGTATTCAGAACGTGAGATTTTTTTCCCTCTCAGATCCCGTAAGGATAAATATATTTTCTTCGCCTCCCTTTCTCCTGTTTGAATGCCATGTTCTCCCTTCTTCTCACACGTTTGAACTCGTCACCACGTTCGTGTTCCTTTCGGAAGGTTGGAAAATGGGAGTGGTAAAATTGCTTGTCCGAGGATAAACTTTGAACTTGAACAATGCGGAGATGAAAGTTGGAAGTTAAAAATGACACGGAACAACACATTTTGCAGATGACTTAATCTGTCAAAGAGCTTTGACTTTCAATTTCTGTGACACGAGTGAAAATAAATGTATATACACATAATGGAATAACAACCCTCACACACAAAACCCACAAATATATGTGTGTTAGGAGTGAGTTTTTGCCTGAACACCATTCCGGCATTGCCTTTCTTTAGAAATATTTTTTGAAATTATATTTTTCAATTTAATTATTGCTTTGGGTTTCATTTTTACACTGAGATGTCTATTCCTATCTTTTCTTCATATCATTTCATTACATATCTCTTTCGTCTAAAAATTTTCAGAGAATTCTTTAAAAAAAATTAATTTAGAAATAATATCTTTAGCTGTTTTTGCTTTGGGCAATTCCATGCAAGTGTGGGAAACCGTTGGAAAAATCAAATGACAGCAATGAGTCTGTTTTACATATTTTGGTTTAAAAATGTTAGAAGTTGATTATTCATACTAATTTTTTGTCAATAATGTAGTATTTTTAGTTTTGGCAGCACTTTGAAGTTGGAAATGGAATATTTAACTTTTGGCAAAGCAAATGGTCAATCTTTCAACGTTGGTAAGTTTCAATTTTTTTTCTTTAGATAACTTTTTTAAAGGAAGAATATTGATTATTACACTTTAATTCAATATTGTGAATTGCTAAAACGAGTGTTTTCACGTAAATTAAGTGATTTGCGTAAATTTCAAAAATGCACTGTTCTATGTAACGTAGTTACCTAAAACATGTTGAAGTTCATGATGTGCATAAAGAAAGAGCAATGCAATGTTAACAATGCTATATTTTCTATCTTATAAGTGTGTGTTTAGCAAATAGTTAAAGTTTTTTTTAAAAATATTGTCTATTTAAATTTTTGTGCTACAATCAAAATGTGTAACGTAAGTTACCGACATATACAAGTAACATAAGTTACCCAAGTAGAATTTAAATACTTGTGTTTATAAAGAAAGTAAATTGCGAAATAAACTTATAGTTAGCAGGAGTAATTTATGCAAGAATTCTTTTAAATGTGTACTGTATTTACTTAATTTAAATTTATCATATTTCTTAACATGTCTCTTTTTGTTAATAAGGTTACAATACACCTTTAATATAAATTATATGTTTCTTTTTGGCTTTTGAGATATTAATTCTCTCTAAACAATATCACTGCATTCAGAATATTTAGGAGTAATGTACTATAAATTATTCAAAAATGACTTCTGTTATGTTTTAAAGTTATCAAATATGTTTTAGAAATAACAAATACAAAAATATTTTATCTCTTACAGGTGAAATACATTTTATTCTGCTTTAAAATGCCACTGAACTCTGCAGAAAAGATGCGTTGTAGAAGGGGTATGAGAAAAGTCATGTGAATATTACAGATTTGTAAATAAAAGTCACTCTTTATGGTATTGAAATATGTTAGAAAAAGCAAAATTTATCAAAAATACTTTATGAAGATCCGCACATTGACAATGACCATTTAAGAACTAGAAATTAACAAACTGTGGGGTTTTGTTTAGTTAAGTATTTTAAGGAACAAGAAGAAAAAACAGAGATAAAAGCTGGTGAATGGTGTGTGGTAAAGTACGAAAATATATTGTATCCTTGAGTTGTAACAATTATTGAAGAAAACGAGTTTAAAATATAAGTAATGGCTGCTGTTGGAACCAATTAGAAATGGCCAGTAACGACAGATGAAATTTATAATAAGAAAGAAAGTATGATTTGAAAAATTGAATTACCTGAACTTGTTAATAACAGCAGCCAGTATCGATTTAAGTCTTATGTTATGTAATATTTTTGATTGGTCATTGAGTTTGGTATTAAATTTCTGTGAATTTAATTCATAATTGTTAATTTTCAATATTTCGATCTAAACTAAGCTGTAATTTTCATTCATTAATTTTTGTAATAAACATATGCTTGTAAGTAAATTTTGTAACGTAAGTTACCCAGTTAAAAATTCCCATAATTTTCAATTGTTGAAATAAATTTTTAAATTAATGAAAATATATTCCTAAGCATTATAAGGAACTGATAAATTATGCTTCAAACAAGAAAACAGCTGTAATAGAGCAGGAATTTGCCTCAGAACCAATTTTCATATTATGTCATTCCCTTTTTGTGTAACGCAAGTTACTGCCTTATCTTTGACTGCTAGATTTTGTAAAATTTAAATGCATCGAATATTTTTGCATTTTAATTTTGCTTTCAACTGTCATTTTTATAGAATGCTTTCATACAAGGTTTGTATAACAAAATTTGTCTGTACTGAGGTGCTAAATGCATAAAAGTTGGTCGAAATGTAACGTAAGTTACCGTGGAATTGCCCTTTGTATATTTTTTTTTCTTAAAACCTCGTTTTTAACCAGAGAGAGATCGCGCGGGGCACACAGTCACCCCATTCTTTACCAAACACATGCCGCTGGGTAAATATTTATCAGTAATCAATCACCCTTTCAGTATCCTCCTATATGACATTTTCTTAAAAATTTAATATACTTATTATTATTTATAATTCAAGTGTGTTTTTTCTTCTAATTTGAAGAAAATCTAATATATAAAATTCTCGTGTCACAGTTTTCGTTGCCATACTCCTTCGAAACGGCTTGACCGATTTTGATGAAATTTTTTGTGCTTATCCAGTATCTATGAGAATCGGCCAACATCTATTTTTCATCCCCCTAAATGTTAGGGGTAGTCCACCCATAAATTTTTTTTGTTCGCACATAACATCTGATCTACTGAACTAAAACAATATGTGTTATCGTAAATCCTTACTTCAATGAGCGACCCGATGGTCAAGTGGTTCTGCGCGTCAGGTTGAAGTTCCTGATGGAATGAGATCGAATCCAGGCCCGCAAGGATTTTTTCGAACAGCTGCATGGTTTTTTGTTTTTTTTTTTTTTTTGTTTTTGAATGATTTTAATGATTGTAATGTCCTTATGCAGGTACATCCCTTCATGGGAATCTACCCCATATTTTTTTATAGTACAAAATGACAGTTTTGGTCGGATCTTTGTTAAAATTGACAATGGGGTCCTTCAATGCTGTAGAATTTTCTTATGGACGTTTGCGCCATTTTTGAGGGCTTTGAATCGATTGTGGCAAAAAATGGTTTTTAATTTGCGGCACTTATATTATTTTTTAACCGACTTCAAAAAAGGAGGAGGTTCTCAATTCAAAGCTTTTTTTTTTTTTTGTTTGTTCGCACATAACATCTGATCTACTGAACCGATTTGAACGATTTTTTTTTAATCGATAGAAGATGGTGCAACTTAGGTACCATGTACTCATATGACGATATTTGTTCACTAGAAAAAAAAGTTATGATCGAAAAACTAACATTTCATGGTCATTTAAAACAATACGTGTTATTGTAAATCCGTATCTCAATGAGCGACACGATGGTCAAGTGGTTTTGCGCGTCAGGTTGAAGTTCCTGATGGAATGAGATCGAGTCCAGGTCTGCAAGGATTTTTTTGAACATCTGCATGTTTTTTCTTTTTGAATGATTTAATGATTGCAATGTCCTTATGCAGGTACATCCCCCCATGGGGATCTACCCCGTATTTTTTTATGGTACAAAATGACAGTTTTGGTCGGATCTTTGTCAAAATTGGCAATGGGGTCCTTCGATGCTGTAGAATTTTCTTATGGACGTTTGCGCCATTTTTGGGGGCTTTGAATCGATTGTGGCAATAAATGGTTTTTGATTTGCGGCACTTATATTATTTTTTCAAGAAATATAGACACAATCAATTATGTTAATTTTTGTACCTTTATAAAATTCTGTATTTTATACCTTGCAGTTACGTCAAATTCAAGAAATCGAAAAACTAAAATTTCATGTTATTTAAAACAATATGTGCTATCGTAAATCCTTACTGCAATGAGCGACCCGATGGTCAAGTGGTTAAACGCGTCGGGTTGAAGTTCCTGATGGAATGAGATCGAGTTCAGGTCTGCAAGGATTTTTTTGAACAGCTACATGGTTTTTTAACTATATTTTGATTTTTTTAAGTGCATTTACACTAAAAAGAATGAAATAAAATATTTTTGGAAAAAAAAAATAGAACCGACTTCAGTTCGAAATTGTTCTAAAAAGTAAAAAATAATTTTTTTCTTTGAACACCATCGAAACTACTTTTAAACATAAGTTTTGAAGTCGGCGCAAAAACAATGTATAGATTCATACGCAACTACAATTCAACTATAAATATAAATTTTAATGGATTCATTTCATTGATTACCACACATTCGTGTAATGGTACAAATATTCTGCTTTTAATTTTCAATGGTTTCTCTGAAAAAATGTTGGCAAAATATGGTTAAATATCATTTTACGTATCGTTTTTGCGCCGACTTCAAAACTTATGTTTAAAAGTAGTTTCGATGGTGTTTAAAGAAAAAAATTATTTTTTACTTTTTAGAGCAATTTCGAACTGAAGTCGGTTCTATTTTTTTTTTCCAAAAATATTTTTTCAAAAATTATATACACTATCAATTATATTATGTTCATTTTTGTACCTTTATAAAATTCTGTATTTTATACCTTGCATTTACGTCAAATTCAAGGTAAAATTAGAAGTCAAAAATTCTGAAGAAGATAAATATATGTTAAAAATTAAAGTAACTATTTTTTGTGATTTTCATATTGGTTGTGACCAAAAAACATCATTACAAACAAATAAAATGTATTAAGCACAATTAGTGTTGAGTTATTAGGCAAAATCTGCTATGTAAAGTTTTTTTTCACTGCGAGAGGGGGGGGGGGATATGAACGACCATTAAAGTGACACAAATTTTTAAAAAATAAAGGTTGGATCTCCAATTATCTTGCTTCGTAATTTGAACTCGCCCCGGCTGTGCAACGGTACGCGATTAGTCATTCAAAAATTAATGAAAAACGTGATCGAAGCCAGGATTTTAAATGGCAAGTTCAGAGGTGAAAATATACTCATACCACGGATTCATATTATACCTACAGATGTGCCAATTCAATTCAAACGCATTCAGTTTCCGATTAGATTGGCATTTGCAATGACTATCAACAAATCCCAAGGTCAAACGATGTCTGTTTGTGGCTTAGATTTGAGAACACCATGTTTTTCACACGGACAATTATACGTGGCATGCTCTCGAGTGGGTAAACCATCCAGTTTGTTTGTGTTAGCTAAAGATGGACTAACAAAAAATATTGTTCACGCTATAGCATTAAGAGATTGATATTGTTTAATAGTGTTACTGTCGTAATTGTTTAATTAATGATATATAATTTTAAGGAATAAATTATAATAACTTAAAAATAATGTTTGCCTTTTGTTATTTTTATATTCCCTCATCGTTCACAGCGCTCCATGTTTATTTCACGCATATACCACATTCTTACATACATACAATATACACATTCTACCATACATACATACATACTTACAATAAGTAAGCTATTTTTTGTCTACACTAGAAATTATTAGGAAATTATTTATATGGCAAAACAACGTTTGCCGGGTGAGCTAGTATTAAATAAAATTGCACGCGATTTCTTTTGCAACTGTTAGGCGCGAGCCTTCTACCGTGTTAAAACCTTTAAAAGAACAAGTAGTGAAATACGCGTTTGTCATTGAATTGGCAAGAGGTCAGTTATAGCGATTATATCTGAATGGATAATTGAAAAATATTGATGGTCCTATGGTATGCGTGTTGAGCTACAAACGAATTTCCACCTTAATGGTGCTCGTAAAAAGGGAAACCTGCCTATTCCGCTTTAAACCAGGTAGATTTCATATACGCGGGCTCGGGTACTCGTGTGGTAAAAGTAACAACATCAAGTTTTGTAGTTTCTGCTTGCATTTGCGTGTAACAACTAGTTTAACTGAGTATTAAATCCTTGTGCAAATTAAAATATTATACACGAGCAAATTAATTTTGAAGAAATACAAACTAATTTAAAATATCTACTGTAAGTTAATTGAATTTCAGCGAGGAAAAAAATCAACATAGGAACAATAATCATTTTAAAATGCATTTGAGGCGAGCTGAAAAATGAAACTAAAATAAGCTTTGTATTTCAGATTACATTCAAAATTCTCAGAATGAATGAAATGAAGAATTCAAAGTAAAATCTCCTCCTTTGACAAAAACCGATTACATTTTTCTCTTTCAACAACATGCTTTCCTAATTTCATGTTCTGAACTTTCGCATACATTAGATGCGAGAGATAATTTCGTCTTTCATATTAACAATAGAATGAGGAGAATCGGGGAGCGAAACTGATAACAGAAAACTCAGGAACGCTTATCTCACTGCAAAGTCGTGTCGAAGTAATTAGTTTTAATTGCTCTGCAAGAGAAGCAACGTTTTAAATCAATTTTTAAGGATTCCGGACTTGAATGTATGAATTCGGAAAGTAATTTAGAAGTTTGTAAAATTTTAAAAATCAATTTATTTTATAATGAGAATATGTTTTCGACGGTTTCCCGTCTCGAGCGACGAGTGAAGACTTCATTTTGTGCATTTCAAAAATAATGCATTTCAAATTAGCTCTGTTTAAAATTTGAAATCTACGTGTGAAGTTTGACAATTTTTGCAATTCTGCTCCAGTAATGACGAAAATTTAAACTCTGGTAAATATACTTGTGAGTTTAATTGCATAAGGAAAAAAATGTTTTGGTTAGATGGTGTTTCAAGATTTATTGTTTCCCTTGTTGCGCCAAATAAGGCGTAACTGTCAACGCCAAATAAGGTCACTGTCTTCATTTATAAAAGGGATCTTCTTATAAGAAAATTATACAACGCGTAAAAGATTTCACGTATTTTATCCGAGATTGCCCAAGCAGTTATTTTGACTACTTTTTAATTTAAATTAGAAAAACAATTATGTATATGTAATGACACACTTTCTTAGAATTTCGTGACTTTTTATACAATATATAATTGCTTTTATTAATAATTGTAGCAACTCCCTCTCTTGAATTTCAAGTGTATATATATATATATACAGGGTGTCCACTCCAATCGTGGACCAATAGCTAATTTCTAAACCGTTAGAGATAAGCATATAGTTTATTTAGGAAAAAATCTCCAAATTATGAAAGGAATTTTGGGTCTATTCAATGTTTTTCAAAAAATCAAATTTTGAAAGAGTTACGAAATTTAAATTTTTATACAGCCCCCCAGTCCTATCATTCATATTTAGTAAAACATTCTTGACACTGTAACGTTTAAAACTAAAAAAAAATCACTTTTCTACCACAAAAATTGACCGAGTTATGACGTTTTGAAAAATCAAGATTTTGAAGGATTTCGCATACGGTCCCTTAAGCGATCTCTCGAGGACGTCATGAAACAATGCAAAATCTTGATTTTTCAAAACGTCATAACTCGGTCAATTTTTGTGGTAGAAGAGTGATTTTTTTTTAGTTTTAAACGTTACAGTGTCAAGAATGTTTTACTAAATATGATTGATAGGACTAGGGGGCTGTATAAAAATTTAAATTTCGTAACTCTTTCAAAATTTGATTTTTTGAAAAACATTGAATAGACCCAAAATTCCTTTCATAATTTGGAGATTTTTTCCTAAATAAACTATATGCTTATCTCTAACGGTTTAGAAATTAGCTATTGGTCCACGATTGGAGTGGACACCCTGTATATATATATATATATATATATATATATATATATATATATATATATATATATATATATATATATATATATATATATATATATATATATATATATATATATATATATATATATATATAAAATTCTCGTGTCACAGTTTTCGTTGCCATACTCCTCCGAAACGGCTTGACCGATTTTGATGAAATTTTTTGTGCTTATCCAGTATCTATGAGAATCGGCCAACATCTATTTTTCATCCCCCTAAATGTTAGGGGTAGTCCACCCATAAATTTTTTTTGTTCGCACATAACATCTGATCTACTGAACTAAAACAATATGTGTTATCGTAAATCCTTACTTCAATGAGCGACCCGATGGTCAAGTGGTTCTGCGCGTCAGGTTGAAGTTCCTGATGGAATGAGATCGAATCCAGGCCCGCAAGGATTTTTTCGAACAGCTGCATGTTTTTTTTTTTTTGAATGATTTTAATGATTGTAATGTCCTTATGCAGGTACATCCCTTCATGGGGATCTACCCCATATTTTTTTATAGTACAAAATGACAGTTTTGGTCGGATCTTTGTTAAAATTGGCAATGGGGTCCTTCGATGCTGTAGAATTTTCTTATGGACGTTTGCGCCATTTTTGGGGGCTTTGAATCGATTGTGGCAATAAATGGTTTTTGATTTGTGGCACTTATATTATTTTTTTCAAAAATTATATACACTATCAATTATATTATGTTAATTTTTGTACCTTTATAAAATTCTGTATTTTATACCTTGCATTTACGTCAAATTCAAGGTAAAATTAGAAGTCAAAAATTCTGAAGAAGATAAATATATGTTAAAAATTAAAGTAACTATTTTTTGTGATTTTCATATTGGTTGTGACCAAAAAACATCATTACAAACAAATAAAATGTATCAAACACCATTAGTGTTGAGTTATTAGGCAAAATCTGCTGTGTAAAGTTTTTTTTCACTGCGAGAGGGGGGGGGGGTGTATGAACGACCATTAAAGTGACACAAATTTTTAAAAAATAAAGGTTGGATCTCCAATTATCTTGCTTCGTAATTTGAACCCGCCCCGGCTGTGCAACGGTACGCGATTAGTCATTCAAAAATTAATGAAAAACGTGATCGAAGCCAGGATTTTAAATGGCAAGTTCAGAGGTGAAAATATACTCATACCACGGATTCCTATTATACCTACAGATGTGCCAATTCAATTCAAACGTATTCAGTTTCCGATTAGATTGGCATTTGCAATGACTATCAACAAATCCCAAGGTCAAACGAGGTCTGTTTGTGGCTTAGATTTGAGAACACCATGTTTTTCACACGGACAATTATACGTGGCATGCTCTCGAGTGGGTAAACCATCCAGTTTGTTTGTGTTAGCTAAAGATGGACTAACAAAAAATATTGTTCACGCTATAGCATTAAGAGATTGATATTGTTTAATAGTGTTACTGTCGTAATTGTTTAATTAATGATATATAATTTTAAGGAATAAATTATAATAACTTAAAAATAATGTTTGCCTTTTGTTATTTTTATATTCCCTCATCGTTCACAGCGCTCCATGCTTATTTCACGCATATACCACATTCTTACATACATACAATATACACATTCTACCATACATACATACATACTTACAATAAGTAAGCTATTTTTTGTCTACACTAGAAATTACTAGGAAATTATTTATATGGCAAAACAACGGTTGCCGGGTCAGCTAGTTATATATATATATATATATATATATATATATATATATATATATATATATATATATATATATATATATATATATATATATATATATATATATATATATATATATATATATATATATATATTGAAACAGGCAAATAAAATGAAAAGATGAAAGCCAAAATACAAGAGCGAACCAAAGTGCAGCATTTCATCAGGGGGAAGACCACAACTTTGGTTCGAAAAGTTCAGTTCAGTACAGGCTTTGATATTCACGTATTTCCATGTATTTTTATGTCTTTTGGGATATTAACCTCCCCCCTTTTTAATTGTATGTATTTCTGTATTCTGTATATATATATATATATATATATATATATATATATATATGTGTGTGTGTGTGTGTGTGTGTGTGTGTGTGTGTGTGTGTGTGTGTGTGTGTGTGTTTGCGTGTGTGTGTGGGTGTGGGTGTGGGTGTGTGTACGTGGGGAACATTCGATGACGGACTGACTATCTTGCAGTGATTGGAACTATTCTGCCGTGCTAAGCACAAAAGTCGTATCTGCACTTTTTAACAAAAAGGAGTTACCGTCACCAGGTGGCTCTTTGTGATATATTTAACCTATGTACAAAGTTTTATGGTCATTTGAGAACGGGAAATATTTTTTAAAAAATTCTGAAAAAGTATCCCTTGAATTTAATACATGGAGGCATAGAGCTTAAACAGTAATATCTCAATTTGATATCGACTGCAGATACCACTTTTGTGCTTAGCACGGCAGTATTAGCAGTAAATAAACGGTTAGACCAACTCTTGAGCAGTCCATTACCACTTAAAAACAATGTGAATCCTAATACTTTCAATTTTCTTACCAATGTCAAGAATCGCTGATTATATAGAAATCTTCCTGAAAATTGAACTGTGTAAAAATTTTCAGTTTGCCTTCGTTAGCGTTAGAAAATTTTGCGGTGTTGGTTACGCATATCATGTTGGAGCATTTTCCTTTTCCTGAAAAAAATAAATGCAGGTTTTGACGTTTATTTACCTACTTATTTATTTATTTTTTGCAGCAAATTTTGTCTAACTTATCTTAGCGGTCAGACAATTCTTTGAAAAAAATTCTTACCATATTTTATGTCCAAACGTTTTTGAGTATAAAGTTCAGCAACTCTTTATTAGCATTCAGAGTTCGACAAAATCTTGACAGCAGTATTTTAAGAAACCTCTTAAAAATAAGGAGTTTTTGAGATATATAACCCTCCAAGTGTGCATTTCATCTTTATGATCATATTTTTGTCCTTCTTACTACAATAAAGTATGTATTTGTATTCCTTAAGGAAGCTCCATAAAACTTTTAGTTAGAAGCTTAAATCGCTCTCCAGTGTACAATATTTGGAGTAGTGTTAGCTATTACTTTAAAAGGACATTTATTTCTCAAAAATTAAAGACATTTCTGGAGCTTAGGAAAAGGAAATAAAAGAGAAATCTTTTCTTTAAGCGTTCAGACAATTCAGTATAATGCATCACGTGCACTGTTTTGCACGAAAATCAAAACAAAACGATGATTTTACGATTTTCAGAAATACAGATATGACAGGGAAGAAAAAAGGATTGAACTTATTCGAGAGGTTAAATATTTAAGTATGAGGCATTTTATGTGCTGATATGAAAGAATAATTACGGAATAAAGCCGAAACAATTATTTATTGTACAAAATATAGTTAAAAGCAATTAGTACCTCATTCTGAAGCGCCTACACTGCAAAAAATCAACTGTTGTTTTTACAGTATAATACTGGCAGCCGAAGTTCCAATTTAAAATTATAAAATGCGAAGTAATAAACTGTAAATCTATACTAGAATGCAACTTCACTTGACACTGAACGTCACTACGAGCGGAGCCAATAAGAGCTCACAAGCAGTCAGCGATTTCCTCTAATTCACCAAGTAGGCTGTGATGTTTTATCTAGCTCGTTTTTCATAGGCTAACGTGACGCAAACGTCACGCTGACGTCATGATGTTGTTGTCAAGAAAAGTTGCAGTGTAGTATAGAAATTTGTCAGTTTCTTACTGTAAAGTTTACAATTTTACTGTTTATTGGTGTGAAATTTAGCTGCATCAGACTGTAAAAACAACAGTATAATACTGGCAGCAGAAGTTCCAGTTTAAAACTGTGAAATGCCCAGTAATAAACTAAAATTAGTAATTTTACAGTTTAGTACTGTAAAATTAGCAATTTTTACAATTAATTACTGTAAAATTAGCAATTTTTACAGTTAATTACTGTAAAATTAGCAATTTTTACAGTTAATTACTGTAAAATTAGCAATTTTTACAGTTAATTACTGTAAAATTAGCTGCTACTATTTCTATAGTAGCAGCTAATTATTATAGTAGCAGCATTCATTTTTTACTGTGTAGATTAAAAACATGAAGCAAAGCTGTAACATATTGGTGCTCTGAAGTTCTTAAAGTGTAATGTGGCTTCTTCTTCAAAATTTACTGAAATTATTTCTCATTTGTAAGACACTATCTGTACCTCAGAGCCAGTCTAGCATAATCCCAAAAGAGGACGTAGCTCTCGTTCTGAATAATGGCCGAAATAAGTTTTATCACCGTAAAAAATAATATATTTTAAAAACAACTAAACGGTACATAAAAGAAAAATTCCCTTTCTTGACATAATTTTAGCTAAAAATGTCCAGATTAACTTACTAAATAAAAATCACGCATAATTAACCTGTTTTTGGGCTATATAAGAAAACAATAAAAAACAATTTCTCTTATCATACAAATCGTAGCTAGTCAATAAATGCAATCATCCGACCAATAATTCCACATTCTCGGGAAACATCGAAATAGTATTAGGGCATGGCTGAAAAAATACTTTATTTCTGCGTGGGCGTTACTGCCGGAAACAACCCTCGAGTGAAGAAACATTGGAAAGAAGATTTGTGTGTTGCGGCTACTAATCAGTGGCGTGGTCTGAAAAGAATTGAATTAGGCCCGCCAATCAAATTTTAGGTCGCTCGCAGTGGATACCTTTTGTCCGTGCCAATGTTTGCGTGAACTTTCTTCGAATTACTGTTCAAAGTCGATTGAGACTTGGAATTGGTTTTTTTTTAACCCCAGGAAATAAATAAAAAGAACGAGGAACAGATAATGATTATTACTGAGAAAAAAATTAACTGTTGTTTTTACAGTATAATACTGGCAGCCGAGGTTCTAACTTAAAACTGTGAAATGTGCAGTAATAAACTGTGATGCTAGCAATGTTACAGTTTATTGCTGTAAAATTTAGCTGTTTTATACTGTAAAAATAGCAGTATAATACTAGCAGCATAGTTCCAGTTTAAAACTGTAAAATGCGCGGTAATAAACTGTAAAATTAGCAATTTTGCAATTTATCACTGTAAAAGTAGCAGTTTTACAGTTTATTACTGTAAATTAGCAATTTTTACGGTTTGTTACTATACAATTAGCTGTATTATGTTTTGAAAACAACCTTCATTTTTTACAGTGAGATAATGATAATTACTGAGAAAAAAATCTAAAAATTCATCAATGCAATTCTAAATACAGTAAACGCCGGTTATTTGAATAAATCGCTTTAACGAATAAAATTGTCAAAAAATTCAGTTTTAGTGAAGTAGAAGTTCTATTGAATCATCCTTTTTATTAAAACAGTCGCTTTTTTGAATCAAATCTGTTAAAAACAATTGTGATTCGTATAGGCGGCGGATACTGCCTGTACATTTTTGAACTGTGTTATTACATAGTTAGAATATTATCAGAAAGAAGACGTTAAAAGCGGAGAAAGTATTTCATCATATCAGTTGCCCATAATTGTAACTAAACAATAATTTGAAATAAAAATTTTAAAGAAAATATTATTGACAAAATATTACCGAAAATAGGTGCTTTAAACTATGCTTAAAAAATTCTTTCGTATAAAATTAAAAAAAAAACTAAAGCCTAAAACTTTTAACTTGTTAAAAGTAAAATATTCGTATTTTGAAGACTTATGTTTACTTTTTCACTTTTGATTTATAAGAAAAGTTTAGCCGAGATTTAAACTTTTTTATGCCTAACAGTTTTATTAATTTAAATTTTCGAAACATGATTATAAATTGTTTGTGTATTAAACATGATTTATAACGTTGTTCGGCTTACTAAATAATTAACTAAAAAGGAAAACTTTAATGACGGAAAAAGTTATAGTACCTAGTTTTATTACGAAGCAAAGTAATTTTTAAACAATGCTGCAAAATCTTTTGATGGAAATTTAATATTTAAAGCATAAATTTAAAACTATTGTATACTTCATTCAAAACGAAATTCATCTTATAATATAAACTATTATTTTTCATTAGCGAAACAATATACCTTTGGAGCATTCTTTCGTTTTGTTTTTTATAGAGTAGTGTTTTAATGGGAAAAAAGCCTTTATTCTACATATTCAGTAAATCTATACTAAGATTGTTTAATCGCTTCATTTTTCCTTCTATAACTAGTATAGTAACATTTTCAGCCAACCAAATCAATTTTGATTTTCCATTATTCTTCAGAATGCATTCGATGTTATTTAAAAACAGAATTTCAGCCTTTATATATATTTTTTCAGCTTATACACTGCTCGACATTGAAAATGCAACACCAAGAAGGAGTGGTCAGAAATTCATGCAAATTTTACCGTAGATGCACGTCACTGAGTTATGCAAATGATATGAAATGCGCAGCTCTCCGACGCACGTGAAGTAAGATATAAGAGAATGAAGTTGAAAAGTGGGCTATGTTCATGTTGGTTTTTCCGCCAGACTAATTATCGGAGAAATTTGGTTTTTGTCTCGAAGGATACGTGTGATAGAAGGAAATGCCACGCCGTCCTCAACGAAGACACTTCCAGCATATAGACGACTTTACAAGGGTTATGGTGATCGGACTGAGAAGGGGAGCTTGGTCCATACGTCAAATTGCAGCTGATACCCACATGGATGCAAGCACTGTGCATCGGCTGTGTCGGTGATGGTTGGAAAGAGGAAATAAAGCCACATTGAGGGGTGCAGGTGTAGCCAGAGTGACGTCAGACCGCTTGGATCGACGGATTCACCGACAAGCTTTGCCGGACCCGCAAGTCACTTGTACGTCGATTCTGCAGCACGTGCAAGGTACCCTGGATGTTCCTGTGTCGACCAGAACCATTTCCCGTCGACTGGTTGCATGTGGCCTGCAATCACGGCGCCCGCTAAGAAGACTGCCATTGACCTCACAGCACAGACTCCAACGTTTGGAATGGTGCCGGACCAGAGCGACGTGGATGGCAGAATGGCAAACCGTAGTGTTCTCAGATGAATCCCGCTTCTGTTTGTCCAGCGATAGTCATCGCATACGTGTGTGGCGTCGACGTGGAGAAAGATCGAATCCGGCATTAACTGTGGAACGCCCCACAGCGCGACAACGTGGCATAATGGTTTGGGGCGCTATTGCATACAATTCCGTATCACCTCTAGTTCGTATTCGGGGCACTATGACGGCCCAACGATATGTAGATAACGTACTGCGGCCGGTGGCAATCCCCTACCTTCAGGGTCTGCCAAATGCAATTTTTCAACAGGATAACGCCCGGCCTCACAGTGCTCGAATCAGCCAACATGCTCTACGAGGTGTACAGATGCTTTCCTGGCCACCATATTCTCCTGACTTGTCAGCAATCGAACATGTGTGGGACGTGATTGGACACCGTTTGCAGAACCTGTCAGTGCCTCGTTCAGAGGACGAACTGTGACAAATGGTTGAAAGGGAATGGAGTGCCATCCCTCAGGACACCATCCGCAGGCTTATTGACTTCATGCCTAGACGTGTTTCTTCGTGCATCGCTGTCCGCGGTGGTCCTACTTCTTACTGAGCCGACGCCGTCCTCGCTCTAAATTTTGCTTATTTTTTTTTGAAATAAATATAACTTATTGTTCCATGCTGTCTCTGTCTTCTTACCAAATTTCATCAATTTCTGACCACTCCTTCTTGGTGTTGCATTTTCAATGTCGAGCAGTGTATGTATAAACATTATTATTTAAGATCTTCGCTAAGAACATTGCCCATAATTCTCTATGAACGTTAAGTCAACATTTTTATGGCTGCTTTAAATAATAATAATTTAAACATAAATTGCTAATTCCAAATATTTTATTTAGAAATGTGACATTAAATTTTGTACAAAATAATAAATTGCATAAAACAGCAAACATCGACCGGTTCCTGTCAAAAAGAAACTATAATCAGAAAATACATACTATGCTCTCTTTAATTGCCGATGACCTCGATTCGATAAAAATGAATTGCAAACAATAAATCGAGTGCTTTAGGATAAAATCCCGTTAAGTCCGTTTTTTATTAAAACTATAGTTCTACTCCGGTAACTCGACACGTGGAAAACTTGACACAACCGCGGTAGGTCGATATTTACTTTTCCAATGGTTGGTCTAATGTTAATATCAACGGGCGCAAACCGCTCTACCTTGACACACATTTACAGAACCTCTATGAGTCAACATCCACTTGTTATTTTTGTCTCCTTTCTGCAACCGATATTCTAAACTGTAAAATTAGCAATTTTACAGTTTAGTACTGTAAAATCAGCAATTTGACAACTTAGTACTGTAAAATTAGCAATTTTTACAGTTAATTACTATAAAATTAGCTGCTACTATAAAAACATTCATTTTTTACTGTGTAGATTAAAAACATGAAGCAAAGCTGTAACATATTGGTGCTCTGAAGTTCTTAAAGTGTAATGTGGCTTCTCTTTCAAAATTTATTGAAATTATTTCTCCTTTGTAAGACACTATCTGTACCTCAGAGCCAGTCTAGCATAAGCCCAAACGAGGACGTAGCTCTCGTTCTGAATAATGGCCTAAATAAGTTTTATTACCGTAAAAATATATATATATTTCAACTAAACGGTACATAAAAGAAAAATTCCCTTTCTTGACATAATTTTACCTTTTTTTGAATTTCTGAGAATTTGGAGGCTTATGGGTCAATTAGTTCATTGTTCCCCTAAAAGAGCTCTTTTAGTACTTGTACCCAAAGGAGTCAGCCATCACACCCTGTGCTGTTGGTGCAGTCACAGGACTAGATAGGGGTTGGAGAAATGTACCCACGAGCAGTCCACAAGAAAAACAAAACAGCACTAGCACGGCACATATTTTTCAAACAAAAGTGAGCAGGACTTTTTTCTTTACGATTGACAAGGAGCTCATATTTTTTTTCCAAAATTGTGGATTTATTCCTAATAAGGTATTTAAAATTGTCCTATTTAGTTCGTTATGTTCTTAAAAAAGGATAGAAAAAAAAGAGAACAATCATTTATGAAATTTAAACTTTTTAAGGTGTATGGTAAGTACTAGTAAATAGTCAACACAGAAAGCACTATGATAGTTGAAATTATGGAGTCTGGGTTAGTTGTAACTCGCTTCACTCCACATGTTTTCTTGGTCCCATGAGGTGTCGAGTTACCGAGGATCCACTGTATATTATTTTTAACAAAAGGTTAAAAGCTCCTTTACCAAAGGCTTAAAGGCAATAGATTAAAAACCACTAAATATCAACAGAAAAGGAAGATAAAGGGTTTTAAGTCAAAATCCTTTAGATTTATAGTTCCGCCTTGAGAACTATGGATTTTGAGAAATAAATATAACAGTTTTATTCATTTCAACTTAGCAACAGTTTCCATTTTTTCTATATTAAATTCAACCAAAAAATCCTTCTTTTGAAGTTTAAGAGCTTCATTAAATTTTAAAGCAGATGAAAATATCTTTTGAAATTTCATTTCGGACATATCTCTAAAAATATTCGCTGTGCATTCATTCCCAGTGTAACCAATCGACGAAATTGATTTTGCAATCCGCGGGAAAGTATAGCCGTCGACTTCATTGGAGGTCGATTCCTAAACATTGCAGACAGCACAGATCGTCAAGATAACAGAAGAGTGGGACTTTTATCAGATCTCTGCAACCTTCTTGGACGGAACTGGAAACGTCGGTAGAAATTGCGAAAGAAAAGTTTACTCTTCTCAACGAACTCGATCAAACGATTTTTGAATGGTAAAGGGAAAGATGAATTGACTTTCTCGTTATTTTAAAATAGAATATTATGCATGAGAGATTGGTTTGGATAAATTTGATTATGCTTATTACCGGTTGCAGACACATTACTGAAAATATTTCCTTTAGTAACAATTCAATAATAGACTCGATCCTAAACCTAAAACCATAGAAAATGTTTAACCCATTAATGCCTGACATTTTTTTCCCAAAGATATTTTGTATACTGGTTACAAACAGTGTTTAATGGACAGGAAAAATAATTAAAAAAATATTATGTAAAAATAATATTTTTATTAAGAAAAGAAAAACCATCCCTTTAAAGTTCGATAGACCCCAGAGGGTACATACTTTTTTTACTAAATTTTTTTTCTGCCTACGATATAATATTTAAAATGACATTTTCTAAGAAGAAATAAAATCAGCAATTAACACAAACTGGGAAGCTGGGAATAACTTTGAAAACTTAGCTTTTTTGCTTGAGATTGTGAACGATGTAATTTATCGCATTAAAACTGCTACAGAACCCACTTTACAATGGTTATATGCTGCAATCTGTTAATAACGAATTGAAACAATATCAAGGTGCCAATTGAACACTATTATTTGGTTGAAATGTTCATTTTGGGGAAATTCAGACCCTTTTTTGGACCGTCCCTAACAAGGGACGCTAGGCATTAATGGGTGAAACATTGAGGGCTTTTACATATCTACTGCGATATTGGACAAATCCTGTGTGGTAAGATTGAAATGATTGCTTTTTTTACATGCTTGTTTGAGTGCTTTCTAGTTATTTCGTATAGCATAAGATAGCATGTAGAAGCATAACTTGTATTCCAATTTGTTTTGTTTGTTTCATGTATCTAAAATCAAAATCTGCGTGGCGGCCAAAGGAATAAAATGAAACCAGATAGTGTAATGTCGGGCGATTATGTACCCGCGGTTGTCGACAGAAAACGCATGATTATTAGACATCATTAAGCAAGAACACACTGCTCAAGAAAACATGCGGAAAAATTTAATGAATTGTGGTAATTGCCTCTTCAGACATTGCATTATTTGTTATCCTTTTATTTGGATGGCTATGTCTGACAGTTTAACTGACTGTTTAACTAAAGCCAGTTGATTTTTATAAACGAGGACTGAAAATTTATACAGGGTGTCCACTCCTATCGTGGACCAATAGCTAATTTCTAAACCGTTAGAGATACGCATATAGTTCATTTAGGAAAAAATCTCCAAATTACGAAAGGAATTTTGGGTCTATTCAATGTTTTTCAAAAAATCAAATTTTGAAAGAGTTACGAAATTTAAATTTTTATACAGCCCCCCAGTCCTATCAATCATATTTAGTAAAACATTCTTGACACTGTAACATTTAAAACTAAAAAAAAATCACTGTTCTACCATAAAAATTGACAGAGTTATGACGTTTTGAAAAATCAAGATTTTGAAGGATTTCGCATACGGTCCCTTTAGTGATCTCTCGATGACGTCATGAAATAATGCAAAATCTTGTATTTTCAAAACGTCATAACTCGGTCAATTTTTATGGTAGAAGAGTGATTTTTTTTAGTTTTAAACGTTACAGTGTCAAGAATATTTTACTAAATATGATTGATAGGACTGGGGGGCTGTATAAAAATTTAAATTTCATAACTCTTTCAAAATTTGATTTTTTGAAAAACATTGAATATACCCAAAATTCCTTTCGTAATTTGGAGATTTTTTCCTAAATGAACTATATGCGTATCTCTAACGGTTTAGAAATTAGCTATTGGTCCACGATAGGAGTGGACACCCTGTATACTAGATATCAAAAGTAGTTAATTAAATGTAGCATCTTTCAATACTGTTTGGATGAAAATTCTACGAATACAAAGCACTCTTGCAGATAGTCAAATTTTTAAAAAGCATTTTCAAAAAAAAAAAAAAGAGTGGTACAAATAATTTCTCCACTGAAGTCTGAAGCAGTGTACATTTTATAAATGAAGTTTAATTCTTTCAGTTAAATTTACAATCTAAATTCCTCTACATGCTACAGACAATCAAGAGTGATAAATTTGGATAAATTGAAAATTGAAGGAATAACTAGGTATAAATATGTTTCAAAACATCCACGTGTTAAACATTATGAGTTGCTTAGAAACCCATTAGTAAAATTACTCCTAATAAAATTCGGAAAATAACGAGTTTATGAAGATCACTTTGATAACCCAACTAATGACCCAATAACGGATGAAAATTAGGTAGAACAATATTCCGGGGAGTTTTCCGTAATTTAGAGGGAATTGGAACTAAATTATATTACCCAGATGCGCCAACGTATTATACAGTATCGTTGACGACATAAAGGGGTTGCAAACTGTGAAATGAAGTTAAAGAACTATTATTACTCTTCGCAATATATTACTGTGGACGCTCTAGGTAGAAATGTCAATGCTTTGTTGGAAATGGACACACTTTTTAGATATCGCAAGAAAGAAAGATGTTAAATAATTCATAACCGTCAATCAATCTCTTATTGTTAAAATAACAGCAAATTGAAGTAAGTGATACTTTTTATCGCCTTATTCTTACGGGTTTTTTTCCTTATACATATGTATTAGGTGTTTATAAGAGTGTTTTTAATATACTAATACTAATTAAAAGACGATTCTTAAAGTAATACGAAAATAGTTACATTTACTTACCGCGGAAGAGAAAGAAACTGTTTCGAATTTGATTTCAGTAAAGTAAAGGTTATTTTAGTACCATTATGTTCTGAAAAGCATTATTAGAACATTATAAATACAAAAGGTACGACCAAGCAAAAAGCTCTGGAACTAACTAGGTTGGTTTTACTCATTTCTTTAATCCTAAATGCAAATCAAATGCATTCTTTAAATTAAAAAACTTCCATTGAAACATGCCCATGAGAAATAATAATTTAAAAAAGAACTAAGGACTAATTCGTTCTCGTATGTACTTAAAAAATTTTTTTGTAGTTATTCTGACATAACCCTTTATATTTGAGATTTAAGTCACCAGTAAACTTTGATTAAGTTGCTTTAGTTTTGAAAAGGATCTAGATATGAAACTTAAATGACCAGTTTTCAATTTAAAACACATTTTTAGCAAACAATTCAAATTAGTAACAGTGATGAAGTTCTTTGCATTTCATGCATTTACAAAAGAGCAGAAAAGTGGGGCTAGTGTTTTTGTTTCACAAAATTTACCTTTGAGCAAGTATAAGATTTAGAAAAAAAACTGCTTTTAAGATTTTTTGTAAAAGCTACTTCAGTGACTTTTTCTCCTTCTAAAGAAGTGGGAAAGGAGGGGTTAGGGAGGGAGTAAGATAAGTAAACTTTGTGGTAAAAAAAAACTATTGTTATTAAAAATTTTTTATGTTATGCTTAGCATATCAACCATTAAAAAACACACTCGAGTCACAGATAGAAGATGGTTTTTGCGAGTATCCAACAGCAACACCAAGTATGAAAATGATACTTTCCCTTTTGGCAATTGCTCCCACTGTTTTTATAGATTCAATACGTTCAAGAAAATAACATATGAAGTGAGAATATTACATTATTCTCGCACCGCCGAACATGGCAAACAGTATCAGATGCTTCAATTTTCCCGGGTTCATTGAAACTACCAACGTTCTTTTGTAAGCAATAAGTAAGAAGAAAATATCTCGATAAACATTGTCATAATTAGTTTCACCATTCTAGGATTTCACATTTATTATTAGTATTGTTATTATTATTGTCATTATTATTGTTTGCTATCGTTATTATTTTTATTGTTATTATTATTTTCTATTTTTTAAACTATTTATTAATATTTTATGCGTGTTAATTTCTTTCCGATTATTTATCTAGCGTGTTTTCAAGCATTAAAAAATAATTACTAATACGAAAATTGAATGAAATATTTTGTTTGAAAATAATGAAGTAGCAATGCAATCAAATCAAGTTAAAAAATATTATTTCCTCTTAATATTTACTTCATATTACATATACAATGGGTAAGAGCATCGTAGTAAAAATGTTATCAGAACTAGCAACAAAGATCTTCTAACAGTTCCCGCATATCATGTGATTTGTCTATGGAAGGTGTCTAGATTCGGTAGCTAATTATTTACTAGAATCTTTAAGTAGTCATGGATTCAATAGAATGAAAGATTTGCACAATGAAATAATGAAACAAACGAGGCTCTGACAAAGGTGAAAGAGTTTTTTGTCCGCTATAATGCTGTTCCAGTTAAATACAGACCAGCAATTGCTACACAAAACAGCCTGCAAAGACTTCAGATATGTTAGATCTTTATTTCGTTGCATGAATTTTATGAGGAACTACTTCTATAAAATACGGTTGAAGTTTGAAGATTTCTAGAAACAATATTTACGTGTTGTTATTTTGGCTCCGTAACATCACGTAAACTATCACTGAAACAGTAAGTCAAAAACATCAAGACAGTAATTGTTATACACTTACATGACATTGTAACACGTTTTATATTTTTTGTCACAAAAAATATAAAGTTTTGCTACATTTTTAAAAGATACTATGCATTCATGTTCTACTTAGAAGAATAATTGTTGTTCTGTTTACATTTGGGCAGGTAAAGTTATACAAAACTTTAGCATTCTTTTTTCAGTGAAAAGTGTGTTATGTTCATAGTAATTGATATATAATTCTAGTTTGAAGAATAATTATAACTTATGGCCTGAATTGAAATGTTGTGAAATGTTTAATAAAACAGCTATTTTTTTTTATTTGCAATTAGTTATATTTATTATTTCCACGAAAATATCTCACACTTACCAAAAATGTATTCACAGCCGCAAAGAACAAAGAAATTTAGTTACCTGGAAAGAAAAAGAAAGCATCATAAATATTTTTAATCATATGCATATGTATAAATAGGTTTTAGCTAAAACAAATAAATTAAGTGCTTATAGAAAACAAGGCATTTATTCTTTAAACTACGTAATTAAATGAATGGCAAATAGAAGAAATTTCCCCCCATTAGCAAATGATTTCGAAAAACATTTTTACTTTACATTACTAAGCTACTATTTTATTTCTATGCGTTTAATTGCGAAATTTAAATAAAAATATCGCATAAGTAATTAATTAACGATACGTTAATTCAGCAACTTCAACTCATATTATAATTACTTTGACCATTTTAATTACAATTTTTTGTCCAAGAAATAGATATTATTATTTCACGCATTGAGTTATTTAAAGCATTATGCTTAATTTGAACACATCCCACTTTAATATTTAATAAATATTTAGTTCATGTATTTAATTTTTTAAAAACTTATTGAGACCATATTTTATGCTTCTGCATCAAGGAAATGGATTATAATGCTTTTCTTTACTCAATAAACTTATTTGCTCTAAGAAGATAAAAAAAATGCACAATGAAATGCAATTGCTTATATCGAAATTATAGAAAAGGCATTGTTAGAATTAATTTATTTTGCTTGACAGTTTATTTACAAATGCAAAATATTTGTCTTTGTGTCAATTTTACACACTGTTTCTGACTTATTTAATAGCATGAAAAAATATTCAATTATATTATTTGTATTCGATAATTTATAAAATAGGTTTTTACGTCAAGAGATAGTTCTTATAAGTCTTTCATACGACTTTTCTTTTAAAAGACAGATTTGAACTTTTTAAGAATTTGTTTAGCTTTTAACTAAAGAAATCAAGTTCCTCTAGCACTTAGGAATTAGTAAACTGAATCAGACAAAATTTTCCTTTTTGGCGTTAATAATTCTGCAATAATAAAAAACTTAAAATTTGACGCTTAAAATAAGTTCAGTCGCAAAAGTTTTTTTTTTTTATTTTTTTTTCTTGTTGTCTGGAATTTCATTAACTTATTTAACTTATTTAGTACGCATGTTTAAAACATACACGTAATATTGTTACATTTTCATGTCAACACAAATAGAATAACCGTCGTTGCACGTGTCCTGTCGTTCTGCCGGCCAAAAGTGAAACTTTGGCAGTTAATAATACTTACAATTAAGTCTGAAAAATTTAAACAATTTAAAGCTATTTTCTGTAATACTATTTTTCTTTCACAGAGTAAGTCTTTATAGATAGATTTATTTAAAAATATATATTCATTAAAATAATCACTGCTGTATAGATGAAAATCCTAAATTCTGAAATGTTTGTGCGTGTGTGTCTGAAATGATCACTAAGGATAAATAGTAATTGACGCTACAAAAGGGACCCCCCCCCCAAAAAAAACAAGTTAATAATGAATGAAAATAGTTTTAAGATAAAACAAAAGTAACAGAAAACAAGGGTAAACTATAGCGGAAGAAAAAGAGTAAAGATAAGTTTAAAAATCTTTTTAGAAAAAAAAAACGTTTCTATTAAAATGCTATTTAAGATTTTTTTTTCTAAATTTTTAAGTAAAAATTTTAGATTGAATGAATTTAATGTTAAATGTAATAGTAAACATCATACTTTGTAGGATTTTGTGCAAATAAGAGAAAGTATGAAACATAAGACGAGATTTATAGGGCATCATAAAATCTTATTCACGTGAACGCTGCATTTATTTCCCCCCCCCCCCCCGAAAGTTTTCGAATCGTTTGAAATAAACTAAACAATCTACAGCAAATTTATACCTAATATTTTAAACTCAGGAATGTTTCGCCTGCCCCTAATGGAGTTATCGAAAGCAAATCGTATCTGAGAACTTTCAAGGTTCCCATATAAAAATAAGCACAACGAATATTTTTCAGAAACTTCTATTACGTTTCCCCAACAACATAAAGAAGCAGCCTCCTCTTAGATTCAGTAGTCCGAATGTAGGAAAAACAGCTGTTTTGCATTACATATTCAGCAATATAACTCTTTTCCCGTAACAAATTTATTCAGCATTCCTGCTTTCGTGGGGAATATATTCAAGAATTTTGGTTTCTTTAGGCTGTTGGGAAGAAAAAATGATTTTCTTCTTCAGCATATAGTGGTATTCTTTGTGATTTAGTTGTCTAAGTTTGAAATAGTTTAATGCGACAATTATTATGTACTACAGAATAGTATATTTCGAAGATAAAGCAAAAATGACAGAAAAGAAAAGAAAGAAAACACGACACTTATGTATTTTACCATGAAAATATTATCTGGGCAAATATTGTATTAATCTACATTTAATTCAAATAAATTCAGCCACCATATAGCAGAACGTTTTGCAGTTAAAAGTTTATTTCTAACTATATTATTATCGCTAAAAGTTTATTGTAAAAAAAGTGTATATTATAAAGAAATAAAGATACTCATGTAAAAAGAAAAACGTTGAGATGTAGCTGCAAATTGTACTCATACAAGATTTATGCAAAATGAGGGAAGAGGGGGGGGGAAGGCAGCTTAAAAATCAGGATTGGAAGTCACCACTTGCCCCGTATTGACTAAATAAGAAAAGGTGGCGATAGAAACATTAACTTGCCTCCCCGTTTTCTGCATTAATGTCTCATAGCTTCTTATCATTCCTTTGCATTTCATATATTTATGTAGTAAATTTAATTCTTTTAAGAATTTTTTTTTTCTTAGTTAATAAGTTAATAGATGAGTAGATATGAATAAATGATTTTGTTATTAACTATTTTAAGCTATGAGCAAACATTCCTCTTAGGAAAGGAAATAATATCTGGTCAGCATAATTAACATTAGATTATCTAATTAAAGTTAATTTCATTAATTGCTTATATTAACCTTTATTTAGACTGTTTTTGTAGCAATTCAAAAATTCACGTGTTATTTAGTAATTTTAAAAAAAATTATTACAAACAAAATAGCGATCGGAAAAAAAAGAAAGGAGCCTTCGGTTTTTTTTTCGAACAGTGATCAAGTGGGTCTAATTTGATAATAGTATTGGGGTGGGGAGGAGACAGAATGATAGAGTAAGTATTTTAAAAATTAAACTCAAGTGAAAGATAACCCGTATGAGATACCCGTAGGCAAAATTATTGGAGTTGTTGCAGAAATAATGCTTCGTGGAAGGACATAAGCTTTTTATTTATTAGAACGTTATGCACTGTAAAAAATAGATGATGTTTTTACAATATAATACAGCTAATTTTTTGGTAACAAACTAAAAATTTCTCATTTTGTACTAAAAAACTTTAAAACTGCTAATTTACTGTACATTTATCAGTTATTTATTACTGTGAATTTTACAGTTTTAAACTGGAACCTCTGCTGCCAGTATTACATTATTGTTTTTACAGTATAATACAGCTAATTTTGTGGTAATAAACTATAAAATTGTGGTAATAAACTGTGAAATTGCTAGTTTTACAGTTTATTACTGTGCATTTTACAGTTTTAAACTGGAACCTCTGCTGCCAGTATTATACTGTAAAAACAACACTTTAGTTTTTGCAGTGTGGTTAAATCGAAGTATTATGTAACTCTGAGTGCAAGTGTGTAGCAATGTAACTTTACGCAACTTTGTGAAAAGTGAATGGAAATAGAACGGGTAAAACCAGGTAGCAAACCTCTTTTAAGAAGAGTGAAAAAAGAAATCTTATGTCTGAGCTTCCGAGTTGTTGTTTTTTATTCTTTCTGCAACAAGATTTTTTTGTTCTGGCACGATTTTGAAACAAGCTAATAGGTAAAATACTAGGATATATAAATCAAGTTTGTTTTGTTAGTATCTATTAGAGCGCAAATGGCATGTCACTGTTACTTTCTCAACACAGTTAGTATGAAGCGTAAAGGAAACTGTTGTTGAATGTCAGAGCGTATTTAATTACTTATCATGCACAAAAAGAAGAAAAGCAGCTTGAATAAAAATATCGTCTACTTTTTCTGCAAGAGGAGAGTAACTAATAAAATTTAAATAAAGTAACAACCGAATGTCCAGATTTTGACTTTATTAATTGCGTAATCAAACCACATTGCTTAAAATTCCTTACATTTTAGAGATAAAAATTAGAAAATGCATTGAAAAAAATCTGCGTAAATGTGTTCCCGTCTATCCTACATTGAAAATTATGCTTGAGCTTATTATTATTTTTTTTTCGATTAAGCCTTATTATCCGGGAAACATAGTAGCACGTGTATTTTAATGGAAGAAAAACCAGATGGATTATAGCTGACAATACCACTTTCAGCAAAGGCAGAAATAGCAAAATAATTATTTATCTTCTCAATCGCTAAAATGTACTTTCTTGAACTAACGAATCTCGGTGAATTATTGGACCCGCATTTCGGAAATAACTTACGGCTATTGATTCCGAAAAGCAGACATTCTTTTTCATGTTTTTTTGTTTTTCTTTTTATTACTTTTTTATTTTATTTTTGGATTAGACTATTATTTGTGTTAAGATCTCAATTAATTTGTGGGGTTTAAAAACCTGTTCGGAAAATAAAGGAATACTTAGCGTAGAAGAAAAGGTACGTGCTGCAATAAAATCCATTTTTCCAAAAGTTTTAGATTATTTTTTTGAGTCAAATCAATTTAATGCATACATTTTGAATGAATGCAAGTCATTAGATCAATAAAAGGGATTTGCATAAAACGATTTAGCTCAAAATTATTTCATCAACAATTTTCTTTCATGGCAAATTTTAATGCAAGGATATTTTGATCGACATAAGGATTAAATAGACAGAAAGTGTTTTTCAACAGTCAAGTTAGTTATGCCATGTTAACTCATTATAAAAACTTAAGAAGTGCAGTTAGTATTTTCAACCTCTTGGGCAGGTAGGTAGATAATCGTTTTGCATCTTATTGCTTTTTTGGAATACATAGAATAAGTTGAAAAACAAAAGCACTAATTATCAAAGATTCTTAAGCATTTGCAGGTACAGAGACTAACCTCAGGGCAACATTACTAAACAAAGGTTAAATCGTTATTAAAACTGCAATCTATAACTAGTCAAAGTAATGATAGGTAGGTAAAACTTTTCAATAATTAAACTCATTAGTTATAGAAATGAAAAAACATCGTTCTCTGAAAGTTTAAGATTAATAGACTTAAAATGATGAACGAGAAAAGCTTTCGCTTTCAAAACACAGCTCCGTTGAAGCGATTCTCACCAAAAACAAATCAGTGCTATTTCTCTTTAGAGTCCATCCCTACACTAACCACTTGGTATTCCACGCAATGCTTTTTACTTCCTTTTACGTAGTAAAGGAAGTATTGTGATCGCGAAAAAAAAATCACTCAAATTTGAGTCTAAACTTTGATTTTGCTCACCCCCGAATGAATTTTCAGTAGTTTTTTCGACCTATCAGCACGTGCATATGTACCTACCAACATATAAGCAGCCGAAAAATCCTTTTCAACCACCTCCGAGTTAATTACGATGAGTTTTCTCGTGACGTCTGTATATACGTATGTGCGGATGTATGTGCGTATGTGCGTCGCATAACTCAAAAACTATATGCCGTAGAAGCTTCTAGCTTGGTATGTAGGCTCTGAGGAGGGTCTAGTTGTGCACCTCCCCTTGTGGTTGCATTCGAATGTTTCCAAGGGGATGTTTTACCCCTTTTTTGGGGAAAATCAGTGTTAATTTCAATGCAGACTCAAGTGATATGAATTGGCGCGACTTGGCGATATGTCGCCAAGCTTTTGGTCGCCAAGTGTTTGACGCCAACTTGGCGACATATCGCCAGGTTGGCGATAAATTTGGCGAAAAAATTATTTTTTGAATTTGGGTTCAACTTGGCGCTATTGGCGATATTTTGCGAAAAATTCACTGAATGATATTAAAATCAGCAATATTTAGAAAATTAACCACTGTAAAATATTTTTTGCATTGTTTCGTGGCAGATTAGGGGAGTAAATATTTGAATTGTTACCTTGCTCACTCCAAACACTTTTTTTAACACTAAAGGCAACGACTAAGAAATTTACACGTAAAAGGAAGTAGTGTGGGATCCATACCAGATGTTTTTTATTATATTACTCATTTTTTTGTGAATGATTGGTGATAAAGACCTACCCGTAACTGTAACTAATGTAGTTTTTCCAACTTTTGTTCGAATCCTTACAATGCCTCTGGATAGGGGCAGCAAATAAGGGGAGCAAGAGGAGGCGGTTGCACTCCCAAAAAATTCCGCAGAATGATAAAAAAACAAGTAAATTCAATTAATGTATGTAAATCACAAATCAATGATCACGTTCAAAATAAAACTTAAAAAGCTTGTCAATTTTCAACTAAAGTTGATGAAACTTGAAAGTTTTCCCTCTAGATTATTTCAAAGAGAAAGGGTTCGGAAATATGTGTTTTCTAACTCTAAAAAGCATAACAGAACAAGAAAGGATTTTCATCTTTGCTGTCTCAAAAATAGCCCAAAGCACTGGATATTCATGAAAAACAAAATTTTTCTCTTGTTCTTGATTCCAAGATTTATTATAAGCAAATTAAATATTTGGACATAAAAATTGAAATTATTTTAATAACTAATTCTTCTTAATATTAAATCCATTTTAAGACCTCTTTCTGCCAACCAATAAGCATTTTATTCCATACTGAGGTACTTCATCTTTTCCATGCATTAATTTCTAAGTTAAAGCATTAAGAAGAAGCAGTATATGCATTTACAAATATACATACGTCACAGAAGGAATTTTCAAAAATGATCCAATCTAGTTCAGCACATCTAAAATTCTCCAAATCTTGATGTTCATTTATGTATATATTTTTTGTAACAGGTTGTAATGATAGTGTGTTAATCGCATAAGAAATAAATCATAAGTATCGCACTAATGAAATAACGGACCGATATATTTGAATAATTAATCCAGGATGGATGAGATGCTAATGATTAAGTGCATATATAAAAAAGCATCATTATCACGTTTAAAATACTTCATTAATTGGTTGTTAAAATGTAGAGCTGGAAAACTAATAGTTCCTTCGGTCATAAGAGTTAATTTTTGAAGTAGAAAAATATCAATTGAATTTAATGCATGTGTGATTTATTTTTTAATGTAGTTTTTCTTTTCTTAAAATTCGAAATGAAAGAACTTTTATTAAGCTTGAATACGCTTCTTTTTATTTAAAGTGCCTTTTAAACTAAATTTTGAGGGCCTAGTGATTCCGCCATCTTGAGTATGAAAGTGCCAATTTTAATAGTTTACAACTGAATTGGTTTTGACGTGAAAACCATCATTTTACGAAAAACTGAAGTTTTTTTGATCGACTCATTTCATGCAACATTGAATAGAATGTCCATGAAGACACAAATTACCTTTTTCTCGTTGCTCTAGTTATTTACTAAGCACCACTTCGTCAAGGTGAAAAATGGGGATCGCTACTTCTCCGCATTCTGAGCAAAATTTATGACGATTTCTCACACTGCAGTTATAGTTGCAAATAAGTTCTTGCCTTTCGATATCTTGAAATGTTTCATTTGAATTTTTTTATTAGTGTTCTAAGGGGGGAAGAAGTACTTGAACATTTAAGGGATGCCATAGTTCTTACAGATTAATATTTCTATATTTAATGGAATGTCAGAAAAATGTTAATAGAAAGACATTAATCCTAACAAATAACTATTTGGAAACATTGTAGAAAAGCAATAAATGTTTATTATTGCATCCTGCTATTTCAAAAAATGACATCGGATGTGGTGAATGAGAGTAATACTCAAGGTTTTAATACCCCGGTGTACATTTTTTTCAAAAATGAAACCATAAAAATTCTGCATAGATCATCAATAAAACCATTATTAGATGAAATTTATTTTAAGCGCTTTCGAATGCTCTTATAAGAGATTTTTGTTTTATTTGTAAAATGAAAATAACAAAAGAATTATTTCAATAACCATGAATGGCTTTTTTCGATAACTTAATTGAAATTCGTATTTTTATCGAGAACATAGTTGTTTGGATGTATTTAGTTCTCATTCGCAGACATAACAATTTGCCTCCCCCCTTCTTTTGAAATTCCTGCAATGTAATGATTTCAATCCTCGACAAATATTCTATCGTGGAACATTTTATTTTTAAAAAATGATTTAAGGAGAGTAAACAAACGAGCAGACTTTAAAGAAAAAATAAAGTTTTCAAATAAATAAAACTGGCATGTATAATATTTATTACCACAAATGAAATATCTGAATGAAAAAGCAATTGTTTCTTTCAGTCAAAAATGGTACTATTTTTACTAAAATTGATAGAGTGAGCAAAAAAAAAAAAAAAAAAAAAAACATGGGGTCAAAAAATACTTTTATTTTCCAACATTTTATTTACTATCCAATCTTGAAAACAAGGTGGGGATTCAATGACATCACAAGTGCCGGCTGAACAGAGCACATTGGCGAGCTGACTGTTTAGCTGTCAACCACTGGGCCTGCCGCTTGTATTTTCATTCGCAGTGTTCCAAACCATTTAACAGGAAAAACTAAAATGAATCATTTTGTTAAAGCTTCTTTGGGCCAATCAAACGACAGTTAGTGTAGACATGGTCAACTGCTTTTTCCAGCAAAATTAACGTTTCAACGCTTCATAAATCGGTAGGATGAAGCAAATAAGGTAAATCTATCAAAGCTACTCAACTAGGAATAATTTCGGAATAGGGATTCTTGGCGAAGACACGTTGATAGTGACATTTTGCAGTGTCAAATTCACACATTTGGAGGCTCCGTGGATTTTAGCTACATAGCCATGATTTATTGGGGTTCTCCCAAACCAATTTAACACAACCATTTTTGTGCCCTCTTTTGCTACACTTCTACTATTTGGGGGGATTTTGTTCCCAAATATGAACAATGTGTGATATGTGTGCTCAATTTTTATTTTCATTCATCGATGAAGTTTACATTTTTTTTCCCTTGAACTAACCGGAACCGAGGAAAGATCATGTCAACCTGGTAGGAAAGTAGGAACTCTGCTTTTGTAAGGACCCGGTTCTAAATTACAGTTAGGTACATTACAGTAAGGTTTATAAGTTTTTTAGGAGCAGGGGGCACGGGAAAGGAAACTTGTACAAAGTCATGGGAGTTTATGACGATTATGTAGAACTTCTAGTAAAAAAAGATTGAAAACGTATATAGTTGAGCTTAAAATTGTTTTAAAAGTCTTTAAACCTTCGAGTTCCTGTAGCGCGCGCGTGTGCATTTGCACTCAATACATTGCAAATGGGTGAATATCAGGAAAAGTGCCAATTTGACCATGGAAATTTTCAATTTTTAAAGATACTCAGAAAATAAAATTAATAGGGTATTTCAAATACACATTAGTAACATTTTTTTAAAAATCCGGGGCATGGTCAATGTGAACATTTACCCCCCTTTTAGGGGGATTTTCTTTGAGCGTTACCGACATGATGAGAATGCTACCAAACTGACAAATATTACAGATTTCACACTTTTCACTGTACAAAAGTAAACTTTCACTACCTTTTATGTTTAAAAATAAAATAATTATTACTTAGAATATAATAATATTTACATATCCTGAACGCTTTTCTGTTTCATAAATAAAATTAGAGACTAATTAAAAGTTAGTTAAAGTTTAAATTAGTGCAACAAAGTTTTTTTCAAACAGATAAATAGGTTAATAGTTAAAAAATCAAAATAAAATAAAATTCTTAACACAATCTTAAAAAACGAAATTAATTCAAGACAGTCAGAGTTTGGCGTGGGAGGGAGATTTGCACTAAACTGTTCGTAAGTTTTCCATTTTAAAACAAAATTATATTTTTGGGTGCTGTAGTTACGAACAAAGGTCTGAATATTGAGGTAAAAGAAAAGAGGGTAAAAAATGGCAGTAATTTTGATTGAAAACTCAAATTTTGCGAAAAAATTATTGTTTTTGAAGCATTTATTAAAACAATAAATACACTGCTGAAAATTTGGCAGGAAAAACGATGCACTTGAAATTATCTTTGTTCTTTAAAACTCAACTCATAACACGAAGAAAGAATTGCGAAAAAACATCGGTAACGCAAGCATCAGTTTCGTAACAAATATCTTCCACTTCGGCGCTGCCGACATGACAAATTTCCCGCAATATGATAGCTGAACATCCCTAATTAAAGATTCGAAAATAAAAACTCCTTATTATGTCCATGACAGTAGGTTTCTTTTCCATTATCTAAAAATAGATTTAAAAATTACTTTATTTTGTGTCTTAATTTCCGCTGCCGACATGACACTTCATTTGGTAGAAACAGAAAAGTCAAGATTGAAAAAAATCTTACCTGTAATATTCTATGCAGCCGAAGTGCAAATTTTCTATCGAAACTGAAACATCACATATTGGAGCTTCACCCAGCGTAATTTTTTGGTGCCAAAAAATGTTTTGTCTAGATTTTATCATTCCGGAAGTTGGCTCACTCGTCATGTTATGAAAACTTGTGACAAGCAGAAATTGCTTTTTTTTATCGATCTAAATTCATTTTATCTTTAACACAAGAGTTAATCGTCATAGATGAACATAAAACACGTTATTTCCTTTTGTATTTGTTTCTGCTGCGATGTTTTATAATCCACAGGATTTTTTTGAACTTTGCGATTCGAATGTGTGACGCGCTGCCGACATGACATTGAGGCAATAAAAAGAGTTCTATTGTCACAAATTAAAGTAAAACCTGAAAATTTTGTCATGGATTGTATGTGCGACGCAGTTTACTGTATGAGAAAAGAAAAATCTTTGGGTTTTATTTGGAAGTGCTTGAGGAATTCATTTGTGAATTAAATTAGCACTTTTCCTGATATTCATCCAAATACGTTTGAAACGCTTGTTAAATTAACCGTCTGCATGAAACTAAAACATGGTATGATATGGTGCTGCGGTGTGTGCTTGTGAAGGTAGGGGGTAGGAGGGGGGGGGCAATATTTCAATGCAAGGTGTAGTGGGGCTTCAATACTTTCTTTGTCCAGAGCCTTATCAAGTCAAAATTGGGTTCTGATCTTACTATTATTAATAAAGAGAAAAAATGTGTGTTTAATTTGAAACATTAGCTGATCTTTTTCTATAACGGCGATATTTTACAGTTCGGGTTTTGAGCAGTTTGGGAACTACCTCCTTCTTTTCCACCTTAAGAAGGGGAGCGAAAACTTTTTTATGCATATTTCAATACTGAATGACTTAGATGATTTTGTAGTAAGTCTGGTGCCAGGATATAGGTTTTATTCTCTTGTCACCTCCACTTTTTTGGGAAGGAGAGCGGAGTGGCAGCATTAGAAATATTGCTCGAATCGTTTCAAAGTTTAGGAATACTTTTAGTCCATTGTTGATTAATCATACTTTATACTATCTTCTTGGACAATATTTTTCTCAGTCCTTTTATTGAAATATTAGTACATTCTCCTTTACTCAAAATATTTAGAACGTGTTTTAAATCAGCACAAACTGTCCAAAACACCAGAAAATTTGAAAGGAAAATGAAAGCGAATCATCTTTGAACAATAACAGAGTTACGAAGTCGGATTGCTTTAGTAAATTATTATAAATGAAAAAGGTTTGAGAAAGTTCTAATCCAAACTACATCCAACAAATGAATAAAATATAACATTTATTAATTAAAATAAACAAATACTCCGTTAATTGTCAGTTCCCGCAACAGTTAAAAGGAACAGGTGTTTAAGGTGAACCATCGCCAAATTTACCTGTTCAGCAGCCTATTGAGCAGAGCAAAAAAATTCTTTGGTTCAAACTCTGGCCCCGTTTTTGACTTCGCCTCACAATCCCTTATTTGTAAAAAATTATGACGACAAAAGTTTTGAGAAATCTTTCGTCTAATTTACGTCCACCTTAAGAACAAAATACTTCATTTTGAAATTTACTACGTTCCTTAAATCCAATTATCGCAAGCAGTCAAAAGCAACAGGTGTTTAAGGTGAAATATTGCCAAACTTAGTCATGACAAATATACGTCATATCATTAATGCCAGCTCATTGTTCGCTTCTTTTCCGTCTTACACGTTCTTCAATATGATGGATTTGCAAGCGACGCCTGATGATGTCTTTTCCGACATACCTGTTCACCAACCTACAGAGCCCTGCGAAAATTTTTCATGGCCTGAATCGCGCTAAAAAGCATACAGTTCCTAAAAATATGCCTAAAAAGAAGCGGCAGGTGCAGATGGAGAATTTTTTTATGTATATTCATCACCCCATAACACCACCGATTAGAAAGAGATCGAGCATGCTTTTCTCTTGCCTTTCATGATCTAAAAGTGTCCCCGCCATCAGGCAACGCGCCAAATGGGAGTATGGGTGAAATTAGAACCCAGGTTGGGGGCACAAACAATTAGCCGCGAGATGGCTTTAATTAATCAGAAGGACCTCTGAGAGAATTTCACTTTCTTCTTCTTTTTTTTTTCTTTTCAGCGGTACTTCGACGCAAGTGTTTTCTTATGCTAGCAGTCAAACTGCCAGGAAGTGTGATGAAGCCAAAAAATGATCTTTTTTTTTCCCCTTCCTCATCAAAAGTATAAGTTTAGATCAGTGACTCCCAAAAGGGGTGATATCACCCTGTGTAGACAAACACATTGGAGAGACGGAGAAACACAGTACGCAGAGGCCCGTTTGTTCTCAACCGATGGTAGTCGCACCCCTTGGGGCACACAAAAAAGTATTAGGGGTAGTAGGTACCTACCTTACAAAATCGTAGTGATAATAGTAAAATTTTAAAGTGATGTAAGTTCGAATATCACCATCTTATCCACACTAAAACGAGAGTATTGCAATATTTTGTCAAATGCAAATTATTTTGGCAAATGATTTTGGAAAAGAGCACGAAGAGCTAGTAGATTAGCTATGAAGTTCCTTACAGATCAACAACTTAATGATTAATAACTTAATTTTGTGATAAAGTGTTTTCAGGTTGAGGTTTGATGTATTTTAAGAGCAAGTAGAGAAACTAACTTAAGTTGAAGATTATTTATGGCTTTAAGCTGCATTTGAAAGAGCTAGAGACAAATGTTGATGAACCTTGTAAGCAAAAACAAGATTAGCGTCTCCGCTATTTATTTACTGAGATCAATAAATCTTTGTAATAAATGCCAATTGAAATAAAATTTCTTGTTTTTAATTTAAATTATTACCTATTAGTGACTAAAGTTTAGCAGTGAATAAATCGAAGTTAAAACTTATTACTTGCAAAAGCAGACTTTTTCCATAACAAACTCCATATTCATGTCACCAAGTTTTACGAGCTAATTGTCTTTTAGGACAAAAAAAAGGGGGTGGGGCTAAATATTAACTAAATTGCCTAAATAGAACTTATGCTATGGCCGTAATACGTTTTAATAGCTTTCTATAGTCATATTAGCCAACTATAGGTCTCAAATAAAATGAGTGAAACAAGCAAAAGAGGTTAGCAGATTATACCCATAATTTGCCATAAACAAACACTTCTAACGCGATACATATGTATGAACTATCACAATGTTTCTGCACAACGAAGCTAATCACGGCATAATTAAAGGGACATTGCTAATCAACTATTTAGAATCTACCGAGGGAAGAGCAAATTAAATCAAGTCGCAACTCTGCAGGCTCTATGTTGGAGGGTGTGCCAGTTTAGAGCATTGCACAAGTTTGGTGCCTATTAGTTGCTAAGCAACATGTAAACGCGAGGCATCCTCTGAGCGCTCGCCGTCGTTAAGATTCCTCCTTTGTGTCTGGGCCAAAGAGTTACTAGTGGGTTCAGAAAGAGAGTGAGGGTCAGCACAAAATTCATGTATTGTGTGATCTAAATTTAGATTCTGGACATTAGATTTCTTATTTATGGGTCATTTTTACCAAAAAATTGCAAAAAATGTTCGACATTTTGACCTATTTTAATATTTTCCTCCAACTAATCTGTTTTTTAAACTGTTCATTTATTTGCATGTAACGAAGTATTGACAGTTTGTATATAATCATTCAGTAATCTATAAATTGTTTTTAAATATTATATTTTGAAAAAAAAAAAAAAAACTGAAAGGTTAACTAATGCACTAAAAAAATCCCTAAGACGAAAAATCTATACCAATAATATAAAGCTGTAGAGTTTGTTCGTTCGTTTGTTTGCTTGCTTGAACGTGCTAATCTCAGGAACTACTGGTTCGATTTAAAAAAATATTCTTGTGTTGAATAGTCCATTTATCCAGGAAGGCTTTAGGCTATAGGAGTTGTTGTAACTAAAAATAATAATGTAAAAAATAATAAACTCTACGAAAAGAATTAGTTTCCTCTCTTCTCGAGAGATAGCGCTCATAAAGAGTATTGCTAAGCTTTTGCAACTGTGGAGGAGCCCTCTACATTCAATGATTTCCAATGATTTGCCTTTTAATGTGGATTAGTTTGCACTCTTCTCGAGAGATGTCGTTCGTTAAAATTATTTTTTTATCAACTGTGTGGAGAGAGCTGGTTGACAGTTGCTCTAGCCTCGAGAGTCTTGCCTCTTGCCACATGGCTCAGATCATGAAATGGTTTTCGTGTTTTTCTTTGATATTCAGGTATATAATTTGTTTTGTGGGATTTTTCTATTAACTTTTGTCTTCCTTTTTTCTGCATTGTTAGTAATTGTTCTTCATTTGTGGTTGTTCTTCGCAAATTTATTATTATAGTGTACCTCAGGTACTCAACACAGCACATAATTCAAAACCATAGTATATTTAGATAGGGTACTAGCTTAATACCCGGCGTTGCCCGGGTGCTTATTAATACAAAATAGCATTCAGGGAAAAAAAGTTTGAAAGAGTTCTATTCATATGGGTATAAAATAATTTGCATCAATTTGTCTCTTAGGTACAAACTTTGAAAAAAAAACTAAAATATTATAGAAAGTTAAACGTTTACAGAAAAATAGTCTTATCAAAAGGTGAAAATTAAAGATAAATGTTGTCTGTGCTTTGCCGCGTCCACTGGCATGAAATATATGCACATGGAAGTGAAAAAATTGCATCAATTTCACCCGCCAAATTTAAAATATTAACTTTTCTCTATTAATTGTTCCCACCTACAAAGTAAAAATTATTATAACTCAGAAATAAATCTATTTCTCGTTCTGAAGGCTTATCTCCATTACAGACGCAACTGCCGTCGCATTGCAAATTTGAAATTCAAATCTGTGATTCTTTTTATAAAGTCCACATGAATTATGATTGTTTTTTACTTATTTCAATGCTAAAAGGAAATAGGTGAGCCTTAAATTGAAAATTCATTACTTTAATTGTAATCATTGTTGGAAAATACTCATATTTAAAAATCTAAAATTTCATCAATTTGAATGCTAAAAGGCCTATCTCGATTACAATATAAATAGGCTAGATTCCTATAAAAGGGTAATTTTTGACAAAAAATTTAAATTTGAGCTTTTTAGATTTTTTAAAATTTCAAGACCCCACCTATGAGAATTCTAGGGCATCAAGGGACCTCTGTGTCAAGTTTGATGAAAATCTGACGCAAACTGTGGATTTGTATAGAGAACAAGTATATATACATAAACTCATTTTTATAGATATAGATTGTTTTCTTTTTCTTTTGACTTTTTTTTTCCTATGTAATAGGTAGGTAAGTAGGTTTCAAATGAGTCAAACCTTCTTTTTTTTTAATGATTTAAGATAGTTACTAATCTAAGTAAATAATATGATTCGTCATATTTTTGTAACGTTTTTACTATTTTGTATCATTGGTACTAAATACATAATTTAATTGCATAGTATTTTTATATTGGGCAGTGTTTAATTATTCTTTTAACGTTTTTTTCCTTATGTAGCACATACATACGTTGGCTTCAAATGAGTCTAACTTTTTTTTTATGCATATAGTTACTGATCTAAATAAATAATTTGATTTTTCATGGTTTAGTACAACATGGGTACTTATCTAAACACATAATAAAAGTGCGTGGTATTTTTATATTGGGTATTGAGTTGAATAGTACATTTATACAGAGGTAGCCCGTGCAACGCCGGGCCACGCAGCTAGTCTTTTAGAAAATGGGAACATAATGTATTTAAAATAGGATAAAATATCTTGAAAATATTTTCATTATTTTTCATTGTCCAATAACTATCACTAAGACGTCAGGGAATATTAAAGCTAGTTACGCTCCTATCTTAAATTATTCATTTATTTACACTTTTATTTTTCTAGTTTCAAAAGTTATTTCTAGTAATTTCGTTCATGAAAAGTTATATGAAAAAAATAGCACAATGGAATGACAGTGTTCCTCTAATCTAACGTAGAAACTAAGAAAGTTTCTAAATTAAGGAAAGAAAAGCTGAAATCAAAATGTTCACGCTGTTCTCAGATACTTTAAACGTGATGAATAGCAGTTTTAAAATGAGATCATCAATATTGAATTGCTTTAATGCGTGATCTCAGTGTATTTAGGATAGTGTTTCAAATGTCTTCGTAATTTATTTCGCAGCTTTAGAGGGTTGATTTATTGCTCTTCTCGATGTAATTTTCGTAGTCTTAAGAGAATATGTTGATTTGATAAAAGTAAACAATTAATTACCAATAAGCCACTTTCCATGTGAAGATGGTTGTATGAGGAATACAGTTTAAAGTTTTGGGACACAATCCACAATTATTTAATGTTTTTCTCTTTCGTCTATCCAAAACAACCGTTAATTCGTCTCCCGTTTACTTAAATTTGAATTGTTGAACATAATGTGTAAAACACCAGTTTAAAGTACAAAACTGTGTTTTCACTTAATATCAAAAGTTTTTTTCTATTTAAATGTCAGGGCATCAAAAACAAAACAAAGTTTACCAATAAAATGGGTACAAACTTTTGCAACTTAAATACGATCGTAAAATTATATTTTAGACTACGACCAATACCAATAAAATATTATAATTAAAACGACCAATAAATAGGTTTACCAATAAAATGGGTACAAACTTTTGCAACTTAAATACGATCGTAAAATTATATTTTAGACTACGACCAATACCAATAAAATGTTATAATTAAAACGACCAATAAATAGGTTTACCAATAAAATGGGTACAAACTTTTGCAACTTAAATACGATCGTAAAATTATATTTTAGACTGCGACCAATACCAATAAAATATTATAATTAAAACGACCAATAAATAGGTTTACCAGTAAAATGGGTACAAACTTTTGCAACTTAATACGAAAATTATATTTTAGACTAGCTGACCCGCACAAAGAATTTGCGCTTGATATCAGTAGTTCAAAAATTAGATTTTATTAACGGCATATTTCTATATATATATTTTCTTGGAAAACAAGCACTAAGTGAATTGTTATTTTCGCCGATATAAAAGAAAATCAAATCGTGCTTTACGTTTGTAGTTTTAAGAAGAAATATGAAAACAACCACAAAAAGCACATAATAAACATTTTTTTCTGGTTTTAATGCAACAGTACAACTGCGGTTTAAAATCCTGCAATCAATTTAGATTACATATTGACATTTGACACCCTGAGGTCCCCCGCACCTACCGTTGGACGGTTTATCGGTTTTAGGACCCCAGGGACATTTAGATTACATATATTTTTTTATATTAACTTTAATCCAAATTACTAGCTGAAATAAAAAAAAAAAACATTCAAAAGTGACAAAATCGTCGCTTTTCGTCCCCACGATCTTCACGTTTCTAAGGCGACGTTCTATCCAACCCCGACAATGCGTCTTAGTTTTTAGATGATATTAATTGAAATAATGTATAATAAAAAACAGAGAAAACAGGTTTTTGACAGAAAAAGTTTTTAGACCGTGCGTCTATTTTTCGTCATAAACCAGCACGATGATCTTTAAAATTAGGTGTAAGTCCTGGAATTTGATAATGGAATAAAGATCACGAGTAGTAACCAGGGAAGCCCCAAACTTAAATTTTTGGGAGGGAGAAAAATCTTTATACGCTGAATGAAATTCAATTTTTCCGAATAAAAAGATAATCACCACGCATGCATATCTTAAGCAATTAATTTAAGAATAAGATTCATTAAGCATCATTAAAAATAATTTAAAAAATTGAAAATAAGAAAACAATCGCAGAGTTGCCAAGTTGTACCCAAATATACCAAATTGTCTGCAAAATTTACCAAATAAATTTTTGGGAGGTCACAGCGACCTCCCGTGACCTCTTGTTGGAGCGCCACAGGTACTGATAGAAAAACAGGTTACAGAAATATTATATAAGATAAAATACTAAAGATAAATATTCAAAAACTGAAATCAAAAACTAATTATTAGGAGCAATTTAACCCATTTATGCCCAAGTTATTTTAAACATATTTTTTTTTTTTTTTTCAATTTTTATCTGCTTAAAACTCTTACTTGGAATGTTTTACATACATTTTAGGTTTAAAATAGTTCGCCGTTGTCATATTTATTAAGTTACTAGTTGACCCGGCAAACGTTGTTTTGGCATATAAATAATTTCCTAGTAATTTCTAATGTAGACAAAAAATAGCTTACTTATTGTAAGTATGTATGTATGTATGGTAGAATGTGTATATTGTATGTATGTAAGAATGTGGTATATGCGTGAAATAAGCATGGAGCGCTGTGAACGATGAGGGAATATAAAAATAACAAAAGGCAAACATTATTTTTAAGTTATTATAATTTATTCCTTAAAATTATATATCATTAATTAAACAATTACGACAGTAACACTATTAAACAATATCAATCTCTTAATGCTATAGCGTGAACAATATTTTTTGTTAGTCCATCTTTAGCTAACACAAACAAACTGGATGGTTTACCCACTCGAGAGCATGCCACGTATAATTGTCCGTGTGAAAAACATGGTGTTCTCAAATCTAAGCCACAAACAGACATCGTTTGACCTTGGGATTTGTTGATAGTCATTGCAAATGCCAATCTAATCGGAAACTGAATACGTTTGAATTGAATTGGCACATCTGTAGGTATAATAGGAATCCGTGGTATGAGTATATTTTCACCTCTGAACTTGCCATTTAAAATCCTGGCTTCGATCACGTTTTTCATTAATTTTTGAATGACTAATTGCGTACCGTTGCACAGCCGGGGCGGGTTCAAATTACGAAGCAAGATAATTGGAGATCCAACCTTTATTTTTTAAAAATTTGTGTCACTTTAATGGTCGTTCATACCCCCCCCCCCTCTCGCAGTGAAAAAAAACTTTACACAGCAGATTTTGCCTAATAACTCAACACTCATGGTGTTTGATACATTTTATTTGTTTGTAATGATGTTTTTTGGTCACAACCAATATGAAAATCACAAAAATAGTTACTTTAATTTTTAACATATATTTATCTTCTTCAGAATTTTTGACTTTTAATTTTACCTTGAATTTGACGTAAATGCAAGGTATAAAATACAGAATTTTATAAAGGTACAAAAATTAACATAATATAATTGATAGTGTATATAATTTTTGAAAAAATAATATAAGTGCCGCAAATCAAAAACCATTTATTGCCACAATCGATTCAAAGCCCCCAAAAATGGCGCAAACGTCCATAAGAAAATTCTACAGCATCGAAGGACCCCATTGCCAATTTTAACAAAGATCCGACCAAAACTGTCATTTTGTACTATAAAAAAATATGGGGTAGATCCCCATGAGGGGATGTACCTGCATAAGGACATTACAATCATTAAAATCATTCAAAAAAAAAAAAAAAAAACATGCAGCTGTTCGAAAAAATCCTTGCGGGCCTGGATTCGATCTCATTCCATCAGGAACTTCAACCTGACGCGCATAACCACTTGACCATCGGGTCGCTCATTGAAGTAAGGATTTACGATAACACATATTGTTTTAAATGACATGAAATGTTAGTTTTTCGATCATAACTTTTTTTCTAGTGAACAAATATCGTCATATGAGTACATGGTACCTAAGTTACACCATCTCCTACCGATTAAAAAAAATCGTCCAAATCGGTTCAGTAGATCAGATGTTATGTGCGAACAAAAAAAAATTTAGGGGTGGACTACCCCTAACATTTAGGGGGATGAAAAATAGATGTTGGCCGGTTCTCATAGATACTGGATAAGCACAAAAAAATTCATCAAAATCGGTCTAGCCGTTTCGGAGGAGTATGGCAACGAAAACTGTGACACGAGAATTTTATATATTAGATTTGACGTCCTGTTTATGGGATATTTTGCAGATATGAGAGCAAAATACGACCTTACTTGACTTTACTTGTGCAAAGTAACATTACCGAAGGCATCTGTGATTAATTTTAAGCAAATCATTTTGAAATAGTTTAATTTTATGAAAAATAAGTACGCAAGAAAAAAAATACTCTCTATGGTTACCCATGCTGGATCGTTGCTTGACTGATTCGTCTGAAATAGGTGTCAATAAATAAACTCTGGTATCCCGACAGTGGCTCCAACTGGTTTTCTCAAAAAGAAGGACTGTTTAACTGGTGAAAAACAGCTTTAGTAAAAGGATATACCTACTAACAAGTGTCCTGTTTTTAGGCTTCTGGGCATAAATGGGTTAAGTGAAGGTTAAAAGTTGCATAAGAAAACAAAATTAAAGCAGGGCTTCGATTAACCGAAGTGATCAGGAGCGGCCTTTTTGGTAAATAAAAAAATCTTATAAAAAGGAGTAGGGAAATGTGGAGCAAAGTGAAACGGTGAAATATTTATCATGTTTTTATCTCCACCTATCTGGTAACACTTAACCATGTAGTATCACATATAGCCCACTTTATTTCAGAAAAAAAGTTATCTTATTGAAAGTTATCAGCTAAAGAGTGTCTACAAATTTCTAGTGAATTCCAGCGGTAACGGAAGGATAGTAACACAAAGGTATTTCCTACTGTGTAAAAACACAAAGAATAATATTATTTTGTCCTAGATTTTCTGAAAGTCACTGAGTAAATTGGGAAAAATATGTGAGGATTCAATATGTTAGGATTCCAGCGGTAATAGAAGGACAGTAACAAAAAGAGATTTTCTACTGTGTAAAAATACAAAGAGTAATACTTATTTTGCCCTAGATTTTCTGAAAGTCACTGAGGTTATTGGGGGCATTATGTAAGAATTCAAAAGAATCATATATTTCTGAATAAACTGATGTATAACTAGAGTGACAAAATATTAATTTTAAAAATTGATGTGTATGTCCACGTTTTCTGGAATTCACCTTCCACAAAAATCTTCTCTAGCGAAAGTTATGATAGATGTACAAAATTTTTCATAATGCAAAGTATCTACTATTACTGTCCGTCCATGAAAACCGCGTCTAGCACTCGCGAACAGTTCCACTTAAAAAAAGGTAGATGGGTTGTGAGTGGGAACTTTCCGAAGTTTTCAATTTAAAACTTGCATTTGCTATCCTTTTGACATATTCAACAAAACTATGTATTTGAAATTAGCATCGTTCTACGTCATTTGATACGGTTCAAAACGCTTCTCATTATTCTTCCCCTGATTGTTATCTTACCTATCACCCTTATTTTGGTAAGATCAGAGAAGACCTAACGCATGCGTAAATACGCGGAAGGTTTTACCTAAGAAACTCAGGCAGTACTACAGCTTGATGTCAAAACTTCTCCAATATTGTGGAAAGAATATGAAAAACAAGATGTCTGCCCATTTTTCTATGATACACTAATCAATAATGAGAGCAATGAACGATTTCACTTCCTACAATCTGTCATATACAAATGCAATACTTATTCTATTGTCATTCATTACTTTATTTGAAATATCCCGCTTGCTGAATTGATATACGAACAAGATCTTTAATTAACATTTTTTAATGACATATGAAGATTAAATTAAAGTTCATTGACTGAAATACTTGTAGTCAAAATGACTGACAACGAGTCAAATGACCCGCGTTGTTTCAATTAAAAGTCTCTAAAAATAAAACATCTCAGTCAGACTCCTGTGATCACTAAATAAGGTGAACGATATGAAAAGCTATTCCTCCCTTCTTTTTAGTACTAGATTGAAGAGAAAAATAATGAAAATTATAAGGTGCAAAAAGGAGGCTTTTTATTTTTATTCTTTTCATAATCGATTTTGTTCATTTTTATCCCAAGAGTTGAATACTAAAATAAGTTGGATCAAGAAAGAACAAACCAGCAAGAAAAACAATACCATTTAAAACAAAGCAGATATATAAGCAGAAATTTTACTGAAATCAAATAATTGGTTGCAGTATGTCCTCTGAAAATATACACGTAAAGTAGAAACGTGAGTTTTTAGAAAATAATAATCGTTATAAAAGATTTGTCGAAAAAGCTTCGCATTTGAATTCCCAACAGGTATTTCCATCTTGTCAATAATTTTAGAAATGCATTTCCGGTTTTATGTCGTTCTGCTTGCATTTCCCTTTCAGCGGGAGTAGGTAGAAAGGCCGATGCTTCCCTCTTTCCTCTTTTCTTTTCACTTCATTTGAATAACAATTTACCCTTTTATTGCATTTTCAGATGCTTCCCAGGACTGAAGTTTGAAATAAGACACCTTGCATTTATCGTTGTTTGTTTTAACATTGCAATAAGTCCAGATTCGCCTATTAAAGTTTTCTTAAATTAGCTATTTTTGTACTTATGAAAACTGCTGAATAGAAATGAATTAAGTAAAAATTTTATAAAATCAAGATTTTATTTGTAGATGACAAAATTTGATTTATTTTTAAATGGAATACTGTTAGCACAATAGGGTGGATCTTTTTTATTTTTGCTGAAGACAAAAAAACTCCCCCCCCCCTACCCCTTTTCACTCCCCTGAAATATCAATATTATACTTGTATATTGAATAATAGTGCTCAAACACCTCTTCATTTTTACGCTTTTTCGTAATTCTTCACATTTTTTGAGTTTTAAATAGAAGATAAGACTTTCTTAAGGAATAACGTGATATTTTAATTTAGTCACCACTAAACGATTGGCGACCGCTAATTTCAAACTTTAATCTATAATTTTCTGTTTTACAGCAAATCTTTTGTAAGACACCATTAAACAATTTATTCGTAAAATGAATGGTTTTATCGTTTTTT
>JAXGGA010005734.1:0-75666 GCA_038373865.1 Uloborus plumipes
AAAAAAAATCTGTTAAGCATACAGAAAATGTAGAATATATTTTCAGGTATTCTCCTCTGATAATTTACATAACATCAAACTATAGCAGCTGATTAGCAATAATTATTTTTATTAAAAAAATCCCCCTTCCCAGCAAAATAAGTTTACTACTTCATATCTTTATTTTCATAAACATTTTTTTCTTATTTTCCCCAAATAAAGCAAAAGCTTTATTACATCCATCATTTAACATTTTTCCTGGGGTTCAAGTATACAAACAAGACAGCTTTTCCTTATCTCAAAGCAAAAGAAAGAGCTCAGACAGAAAAACTACTGATAAAAACTTCACGTAATCTGATACTACACAAACAAATCTCCCTCAGGAGAAGATAAGAGAAGTGGAACTTGTAAGAAAGTGAGAAGAGCTCAAATAGAGCTGGGAGTTTCTACAGAGCAAGTCAAACAAGGAACTTATGAACTGGTAAGTATTTCTTACTGTAATATTTAATCTGTGTAATATTATGTATGTTTTGTATGGAGATGTGTATACGTGCAAATGCTAAGTGTAAATCTTAAGAAAGATATTAATTTATTGGAAAGGGTACAAAGAAGGACTACAAGGTTGGTGAATGGATTTTCTAATTTAGACTATGATTCCAGACTTAGAATGCTCAATATGTATAGTCTTGAGCAAAGGAGAATCAGAAGGGACATGATTCAGTTGTTTAAATTTATCAAAATGAAAAATTGCTATGGGGTTAAATTTTTGCACGGAAAGCAGGACAAGGGGTCATTGTTATAAGCTGTTTAAATCTAATGCTAACCTGGAAATTCGGAAAAATGACTATTTTAGCAAGGTAGTGGGAACTTGGTATAGTTTACCGGAAGAGGCGGTAAGGAGCGAGGGAATAGATAGCTTTAAGAGGGCCATTGATCTTTGAGGTCTATAAAACTTGACTAGGACCAGTCCAGCTGAACCCAGAGCCTGTTGCTGATCGTCGCATTTGTATAATAAATGAGCATTAATACATAGCCGCCATCTTGAGGATGGAGGCAAAAGCCTCTCTTGATGGCCATGGTTTTTGCTGTTCGAAATCATAGCACAAAGATTCAATTATGTTTCTGAAGCTCTTTTAAAAAAAAATCTTTTTATATACCAGATAGATAGACTCATTATTTATAAACTAAGAAAATGTTTGGATTATGGTATGCACACGCAGAAACAATTATTTTCAATCAATGACAAACAATGCTAAAAGGTTAATAAAATAAAAAACAAAACAAAATTTATTAAAGTTGCCTGGTCTTCTAACATACTACATTACATTTTAGAAAAAAACAGAGGCAACAATTGCACTAGTACAGTAATATTTTAATCTTATTTATAGTACTAGTTGTTAATTTTTGGATTATTTATATCAATGCCAGTAATTTAGAATAGAAAATTTTGTTTACAGATGTAATTTTTACACAGTTTGGTAATTTATATCAAATATTAAAAGCTATACTCAATTGTTTTCCCTTACTATTTTTACTTTGAAATAATCATTTTCATAAGGTAACTCTGAAATTGTAATTTTTTACATTTTGAGAAATAATGTCCATCTCTGTTGTAATTTTATGCATAGTTGTAACCGAGATAGTCTTCAAATTTAATTTTGATATTTATGAGGAACATTATTACTTAAGCCTTTACATCTAATGTCAACAAATGAAAAAGATCTTGGAACTTTTAAAAGTTGATAATTTGGCAAAAAAAAAAGTAGTCTAAATCTAATAATTTAACGAATAATTTTGATTTCAGGTATCCAATTCTTCTAATGAAACATGTAATTTTTAAAAAGAATCCTGTTCATTTTTTTTAATTAAAGGTTTTCTTGCAATATTAAGCGTTATGCAGTTTATCTACATTTTGGGACCTTGATTAGAAAAGAAATATTAATATATTCAGGTTATTACAATAAAACCTGGTACTGTCATCAAGTTGTGCACATTTGTGAAGAAAAGGTAAAAGCAATTTCTGAAAAATTTACCTAAAAATATTTGCAAGTTCACTTCCTGAAACTTATTTGATCATTATTAGAATAAATATAATTACAAGGTAAGTATTTGTATTTTCCTTCAAACTATCGACTGAAGTTGAAATTAACACTGGAAACATAAAAGAGGACATTGTTTTAAGCTATTCAAACCTCAAGTTAAGGGTGGATGCAGAAATTTTCCAAGGGAGAGGCGATTGATTTTATTACTTACTTTCTATTATGTATATTGGTTCGCAAATATCGATTCGAAACATTTCGGAGGGAGAGCACAAAATTTCTTTCTACACATCATTAAAACTGGCTTAAAATTAATTTTTTTGAACTTCAAAACTGAAAATTTTCTGGTGGAGAGTCCCTTGTATCCATCCGCCTCTGCCTCAAGCTAACTAGGAAATAGGGAAATACTATTTCGAAATATGGTCGTCGGCTTTTGGAATTGCCTTCCGAAAGATGTAATGAGCAAGACAGTGGATAGCTTTAAAAGGATCATTGATCTTCATTGGGGACTATTCATTTGACCAGGATCAACCTAAGTGGGCGCAGAGCTTGTTGATGGTCATCACATTTCTGACAACCAATAGTATAATTTTTTTGCAAGTAAATTAAATAAAAAACAGAACTTGCAAACACAAAAAGTTTGAATTATTGATATACTTTATTAAAAAAAAAAAAAAAACACTTATAAGATAATATATATAAATCTAGATTTTTCAGACTTCAAACATAAAGCTCTTTAGTTATTAAGAAGTTAAACTATATTTTTCTAATAATAATCACTACAAGAAAAAGATATGAGAACTGGTAATTAATTGAATGATCATGTTTTTATAGCAAGAAATTGTGCCTTAAATTTGTTTAAATCATCTAGCTTTGAAACCAAAGGCACAGTAATAAATAGGTTGTATCAAATATTTTCTCAAGGGCTTCTTCCTTTAGCAGATAAAAAGTCAAAACATTAAAGGTATTTATAGCATAAAAAGTACCTTAACACAGGTGTTTAAAAAAGTTATTTGAAAAGAAACTTGAAATATTTCCATCACATATAAATTAGTTTTGATTTCAATTGTAAGATATGTATTTCATTTAAACCAGTGAGCTGAAATGGTTTTAGAATCCCAAAAATAGATATTTTATTTTCTAATTTATGAGATAGTACACAGTAGTTTAACATTCCATTTTATTAGCTGAAAGGATTTTATTAGCTGTTAAGTAGTGGTTCTCCAAACTATACAAAGCTAAAATTAAATCTGCTTTCATAAATCAATTGGCTCGTTGCCAATTGGTTTATGAGGGTTCTGATTTTCTGTATAACAAGATCGAAAATTAATATTTAATGAAGCAAAGTTAAGTACTTAACAATGGAAAATTAAAAAATGTAAATATCAAGTAAGGGAGACATTTAAAATAAGATCAAGTAAGGGGGCGTAACTATGCATCGTACTGAAACCAGAAACTACAATACAAGGTGCTGAGTACACGTGAATTCTATCAGGTACATTCGTAAATCATATTACAATATTTGTGTGATTTTTGGCATTACCAATAAAAATATTTCTGTGGGAAAATCGCTTTTTTTATTTTTGTGTAAAACGACGGGGATGGGTTTTTTAGTAGAATCTAATTTTCCTTCAGTGGAATCTAATTACTGAATTAATTATAACAAGACGGGTACCGGCGAGTTTTTCTTTAAAATAAGTTTACTTTTTTGTCATTATTTCAAATGATCAGTGATCCGGATGTCAAAAATTGTATTCTGTGATAAATACAGTTATTCGTAGATTTATAACAAGAAATGACCATTGAAGATTAAGAATTCTATTCTCGAAGGATCGTGCTATCTTTTTGCATTTTTACTCAAAGATAAGATCAGGCCATATTTTAACCTCAGAATTAAAAAAAAGAAAAATAATAATTCGGTGTAATAATTATTATACAAAAAATCAAAACTCGGAACTCTGCGAACAAGAGCACGCATTTTATGTCCTCAAAAATAATGAGAATCCATTGCAATAGCTGATCTAAAAATCGAGAATATTAAATGACGATATAGTGAAATATGTATCTGATATTTTCAACAAGGTCGAGAAAAAGATGCCTACGACCTTCGGTTTTAATGCATTGATTCATATTCAGAAGGGCCAATAAAACAGCTACTCAAACACTTCTTTCGACACCTGAACAAATGCAGATCACAAATAAAAATAAAAATAAAAAACGCATAAAGTCGACGAAAAAACGGAACAATAAAAATAGTTACCTGAGGTTGAGCCAGGAGCCGATTTGCAAATATCCTGAAAAGAGCCATTTTTTTTGTCCGCTAGAAGTTGGTTCGGGCGAAGTTTAGAGTAAGTAAATTGAAAGAGAGGGGGGAAATAAATTAGTAGGATATTAAGACAGACACACCGGTAATTTAAACAACCCCTGTTCTATTCCATTCAGAGGACACGGAAAACCCACGTCGAACACAAGCGCTGCTACACTGCCATAAGTGTATCTCCTCGAGGTCGATAGAACATATGCAATATTCCTTCAAATCAATTTTAGGGTGCTGAAAGCATCTTCATTCGATTATAAATCAATGAAAAACACCACAAACTCAAAACCAGCTCTTATGATACTCTAAATACTTCAAATGAGAGAGTTTTAGGAGGATCTATTTTATTGCGCGACCGCTACGGATTAACGGAGCGGTATGGTGTGCTGAGGGCAAATGCTCCATGTGTGTACATTTTCGATTTATAGAAGGTGGGGTTACGGCAGTTTCGTATACCATCTGACATCTGCAAACAGTGTGTGTGTGTTGTAATATTCGTGGTATTATTGGAAACCTTATCTTTTTGCCTCTATCAGACGTTCTAAGAATAAATCATCTCTTCCTGATAAGAAAAGGTGAGGCATATTTTGACTCTGATATCTCAAAATGTGTTTGGGTTAGTAGGCGATTGTGGCTCTTTAAATGATCAGCTGATGAACGCTATGCAGCATATTTAAATTAAGTGTTCAAAAAAATGCTTAACTTTAAACATTTCAACTAAGCTTATATTAATGTATTGCATTTTTTTCTGTCAGTTTTTCACGCTGTTGTAGAATTAATCCTTTTCAAATCAATTTTAAATGAAAATGTTTTTAATGAATCATTTAATCACAATTATTTATTGCATTTTATTTGCAAGCTTAGAGTCAATTAAACTTGAAATTCCTTTCAAAATATATTTCAGAAAATTATTATTTTTATTTTTCTCAACTTTCTTTTCCACAAACTATTTCAAGTTCACTGCTTTGAAGGTTAGGAAGGGGCAATAACCCCCCAGGCTTGGAGAATTTAGTGTATTTATGTATGGATGTTTTTTTTTTTTTTCAATTTAAGAAAAATTTGAAGAAAAGGATTTGACTTTTCGAAATCAAATCATTAACATCATTCGCAAGAGTATTTTCCTTTCTTGCAAAATAGTTGAACAATCAAAATATTTTTTTCAAACTCATAGTACTTTGGATGGGGCAATATAACCCTTCAGGCTTGGAAAAATTAGTGTATTAATATGTTTAAGCGTTTTCTTTTTTTTTTTTTTTTTTTTCATTTTGAGAAAAATTTGAAGTGACGGATTAGGTTTTTTCCTTTTGAAATTATCAACATAAGCACAAGTAGCACCCGTTCTTTACGAATTATTCGAAACAAATAATCATATAAAAGTACTTATATAAATTAATTACTGAAATGTAACTTGCATATTTACTTGGTTGTTAACATATGAATGATTAGTTAAAATAAATGACAGAAATAAATTGCATTCTATCATAATGTGAAATTTTTGAATATTTTTGTGCAAAAAAGTAAAAAAAACAACAGTGTTAAAAAAAACATATGTTTTCAAAAAAAAAAATTGCTGACACATGTTACAAGGCAACAAAAAGCTCTTTTTGGAAGCAAAAAAAAAAAGCTAATGGATGAATCCAGCAGAAGCCTTTTACATCATCTTTTTGCATTGACGAAGGAAACACATGTCCGTAATGTTTTTCAGTTTATGCTTTTGAGGGCACAAGTTTGCTGATTTATTGAAATCATCATGCACATAGTTGTGCAATTTTATTTGTGCATGCTTTGTGCATTTTTCTAGATTTTCCATAACTTTGTTTAAACTATTGTCTTCGGCTTTTTTTTTTTTTTTCGTATTTTGAGTTAGAAACTGAATTAAAGCAAACAGATTTTTAAACTTAGTCTATATTTTAGTTTTAAACATTGCATCGAGTCAAACTATTACTTAATATGAATAAATGTATGGCATTAATATTTTTTTTAATGAATTTTATCTGAGTATAAAGGAAATGAAAAAAAGTAATGCAATGTACTTTCTTGATGATGAATTGGAAATTCATATTTGAGGGGGGTTATCATGGGCGTAGGGGCCAAAGGGGGCAGGGAGGAGCAACTGCACCCCCCTTAATCAGCGCCAGGGGCATTCCGGTGGGAAGTCACTGTGACCACCCAACTTTTTTCTCATCAACCAATTTATTTTTGTTTCGATACTTTTTCTGATTACATGTTGGTACACATGTGCTTCAAAACTTCAAAAACTACCGAATACAGTGAAAAAATTTGTAATAAGAATCCAATGTGCTAAAATATATAATGACAATTGAACAAGAAAAGGAAAAGTTTTGTGCAGAGTCAAATCACAAGAATGGCACTTTTCTTTTACTTGGGAGAATTTGGACTTTTTGGGAGGTCACGGTGACCTCCGAGAGTTGGAGAGAATGTGCTGGAATGATCTCTGAAAACTCTTGGGAGAATTGTAACTTTCTGGGAGGTCTCACAAACACAGTGATCTCCCCTTAGTTAACTAATTTTAACATTTTTTCTAATAGTATGCAAGTTTGCAAAATGAAGAAAGATATCAATGATTTTGCGAAATATATATGAACATAACCGAAAATTGGTTATAGTAGATATAAGGTTGAAATATTTCACGAGGTTTAAATTTTCGTATTACGAGTACGACAGACAGCAGTTAAAAATGTTTGACAAAGCAGACAGCAGTTAAAAATATGTTTGAACAAATAAATAAATAAATAAAATGAAGAAGACCATAATTCTTCAGTTGGAAAAAGATTATATGGTTTAGGTTACCTATTATTAAAAAAAGGTAAAATTTTATGAGATCATTTTTTAAAAAATTTTTTCTTCCAATTTAATTTCATTTTCTCAAGGGGTCTGAAATCGCAAACCCCTACCCCCCCCCCCTTCACGATTAATTTGACTCGGACTTCTTAAAATGGTTGTTTTTTCGACGTTTCTAGCTCTTGAACTACTGTATCTCCACTTTGTTTCTTTTAATTGTTGAATTTTTTGAAGAAGTAATAAAAATTTGATAAATATCAATTATTTGTTATAATTAAAAATAACAAAGATATTTTGAGAACAATTGTACACACCAGGCAAAGTAGGCGAAATGTTTGTGAAAAATTTATTGGGGGGAAAATCCCACAATAGAAAAAAAAAAAGTTTGAATGCAAGTATATGTCAAAAGGAGGTAGAATTTTTGTTGGACTTGCTCAGCTCTGCTAGATCCCGTGGATTTGAAAAAAGAAGAAGAAGAGAATTAACATTCTAATTATATCCTACTTAAACTGTTTTTTTGCTACGCAGCTATGTACTTTTTTTAACCTTTTCACGGCTAAAAAATGGTATATCTTTTTATTTATAATTGTTGAAAGAAGCATATACAACGCAACAATATCTGATGATTTGTGGTTTCCATTTTCAGAAACAAATATCTGAAGAACATTTTGATGACCATTAGGTTTTGGAATTTAGCCCTCTCTTCCAGTGGCGGCGACTCGAGGGGGGGGGGCATTGCCCCCTCACTGTTTTCGCTTTCAAAGATCCCTGAAGCGTTTCTAAGATTTCAATTTCGAAAAATTTTCAGAGAAATCAATCAAAATCTAAATTTGCCAAAGATAGCTCAGAATTACAATTTTGATGCTTCAATTCGTTTTTTTCTTCTGAACACACCTTCTCTTCCCTATCTGCAGCAATGGCTTAAACTTGCGTTATTAAGATTCAACGTTTATGTATCCGTATCTTTTGTTCTGAGAATACCCCTTTACACTCATATCAGCGTTTTTAAAGCTTCAATTTAGAAAATAAATCCGGGGTAGTCTCCCGAATCGTCCTAATATGAAATCACTAAAGGAAGTCTAAAATTGAGTTTTTAGGTCTTCATAAGCTCAGGAAATGTATGGGGAGAGCACCCAAACTCTTTTCATTCTTTTAAAGTCGCCCAAAAGTGGAATAACCTATTCGCAAAATCTTCGTATAAGACCTAAAACCCCTAAATTTGCTAAAAATGGCCAAAATTTGTGTTTTAAACACACCAATTTCAGAGTTTTTTGGGTGAAGAACCCCGTCTTACTCTTTCCTTTGAATCACCAAGCACAACCCTTTATTATTATTTTTTTTATAATATGAACTTGAGCTTTGAAGAATTGCCGGGAGAAGCCCATCGATGAAGCCCTCAAACATCCTCTCGTTTCCTCCAATCGCTGGCAAAACTATACTAAAACTGTGCTTTTAAAACTGCAAAGTTCCGAAGTATTTATGGGACAGTGTCTCCGAAACCTCTCAATGCTACCAAAAGATAGCCTAAAATCAAGGGCACAGCGTCCAAAAAAATTTTTGACCCCTCACTTTTAAGCCCCAATCGCCAACCAGTCATTTTGGACCCCGATTTTCAAAACTCAGCGCCACTGTCTGTATTTATGTAACCAAATCTTGCAATGTGCACCCCCATATAGGCACGACACTGTCTGCTACTGTCGTGCACGTTCTCTTTTATTTATTACTAGCGGTACCCGCACGGCTTTGCCCGTGGTATAAAACTAAAAGTTCATTTGTAAAATAATTGATATAGCAGAAAAAATGCTCTATTTTAGTTGTAATTCAACTATAATTCCTTCAAAGTATGATATAAAAATCTGGTATGGACCCCATGCTACTTATTTTTATGTGTAAATTTCTTAGAGATGCCTTAAGTGCTAAAATAGTGCTTGGAGTGAGCAAGATAACAGTTCAAACATTTATATCCCTAGTTTGCCACGAAACAATGCAAAAAAAATGTTTTGCAATGGTTAATTTTCTAAATATTGCTGATTTTAATAAAATTGAGTGAATTTTCCGCAAAATATCGCCAATAGCGCCAAATTGAGTCCAAATAAAAAAAGAAAACAAATTTCTCCGCCAACTTGGCGATATGTCGCCAAATTGGCGGCAAATACTTGGCGACCAAAAGCTTGGCGATCTATCGCCAAGTGGTCGTGCCAATTCATATCACTTTTGTCTGCATTGAAATGAACACTGATTTACTCCATAAAAGGGGTAAAACACCCCCTTGGAACATTCGAATGCAACCCCAAGGGGAGATGCACAAAAATAAGCCAAAAGAGAAAATAAGAACAATTTTGTTGCTCACAGAAACCAACAGAAATCTTACCAAAGTTTAAAAGAAGAAGAAAGTTTCCTTTCCTAGTTTTAAAAACAATACAATACATTTTCCGAAATGAAACACTTTAAAAAGAACGATGCAATAACGCAATTGATACGATATTTGGTTAATATGTTCTTTAGATACCCTTTTCTCGCTAAATGGGCGATAGGCGCGCCTAGCGTGGTAACCCTGACCATTTTGCGTAGTTTCTCTCGGAGCTTTAAATTCCGCGAGACACGCAAAAACGCGCCAGTTGGTGACTTTTCGACAACGCGCCAAGTAAGATCCCAAAACATTTTCACCGAGAAAAAGACAGGGTTGCCAGAGAATTGAAACAAAAAAATATTACGCCGCCTCTAAAAAAAATATTACAAAATACTACTGTTTCCAAACGTTGCTAAAATCAATGTTGCTGAAATGCGAAATCTATGAAAATGAAAAAAAAAAAAAAAAAAATCCGCCAAATCTTTTAATTAAGTCATTAGTATATTAGAAACAGGGTTGCCAGAAAAATACTACGCTCCTTATTTGGGCCGAAAAAATACTACCGTAGTATCAAAAATACTACGTCTGGCAACGCTGGAAAAATAACGAAACAAAAATAAGTATGAACACGTAACCATGGTAACAACATGAAAAGTTGATTTCCGTTGATAAAATAATTCATTTCATCTATCTTTTCAAACAAATTTTATTCTCGAGCAAAACCATTTTAGAATCGTTTGGCTTGCTTTACTGAAGGTAAGCCTTGAATTCCGGGATTCTAAAAACAATTGTTACAGCTCTCCTGATGATCGTAGAAACTTCGAAAAAACTTCATTTTATGCAGAAAATTTCAAGCTTTCGAATGACATAAGACTTGAAAATGTGTGTGAAATATTTCTTCCCTATTTTATCGAATTTCCGCTAAGAATTCGAATAGAAAAAGAACGAAATGGAATTTTCGAAAAATCGCTTCGAGGTGCAAAACTACATGCTACAAACTAATTTTGTACCAAGTGGCTTGAAAATCGACCGAACGGTTTTGGCGCTACGCGCGTAACAGACAGACAGAAGGACAGAAAGTAAGACAAACCTTCAGCTTTATTATTAGTAGAGATAGAGATAGAGATTCTCTGTTACTTTAAATTAGGCGCATCAAGTTTAAGAAATTTTGTGTCGTCTCCACGGAAACCGTACGAAAGAAAATAGCTTCACTCTTTTTTCTTTTTTTTTTCATGCACCGCTGTTGAGGCATTTCATATATTTTATATTTACCGAATTAGGTTTACGGTTTTATTTACATCCCCATATATCAGTTATTTCTAAACTTTTTCGAACAAATCTAGGCATACATAAATAAAGCACGCATTTCTGTAAGAAACATTTGTGCTTTGTTGACGTTGATTCTTCAATTGAACAATAGTTTACGCTCAAAGCAATTTGCCTTCGTTTTGCATTCAACCATTGTAGCAAAAGCAAAGTGGGAAAAAAGTCCATAGCACCTTAACTATGACATCCACAATTAGAAAAGTTCAGAGAGTGTTGAATTATTTTTCTTTTATGAGGTTCACAGAGTATAGTTTTCAAAGTTTTAAACGGATAACCAAGGGCGGATACAGGGGGGGGGGGCGATGGCGGCGATCGCCCCTCCTTTGAAGGACTCTTCTCCAGCAGTTTTTAGGTTTTGAAGTTCAAAAAAGGCAATTTCAGTTGATCTTTGATGATATTAAAGGAAAGGGCACGGGGATTCGAGGTTCTGATCGAGAAATTTTTCGAAATGGAAGACCAAATCATTTGCAATCAACATGTGTTAACAAGGATGCATGGCGAAAAAAATGGGCAAGTAAGAAAAAAAATCAATCGCCACACCTTTGGAATATTTCTGGATCCGCCCTTGCGGATAACTAATGAAGAGTCGAGTTCTTGTTTAGTGTTTCTGTTTTGCAACCGCGTTTCATTTTCCCCTGTCCGTGATTACAAAACATCAAGTGAGTCAGAATGGAATATTCAAAAGCAAAAGCAATCGATAACTTACTTGAATCCATTTCGCAATTCAATTTTTCCACATTCTTCTCTCTGATTCCCGGGCTGGGCCATCGATTCCACAAAACCGTTCTACCGTGTCCGGCTTTATTGACTAAACTGTCAGGTATGTAGGCAGGTACGGCCTTGTTGCTAGTCGGGCCTGTTTCTCGGCTAAGGATTATTTATGCGCATCCTAACGTAATCCGTTTTCTCTTAATTTACTGCTTTGAAACCATGAAGAGTTAATTCAAAAGCTAAGAAAGCGCACTGTAAAAAATGAATGTTGTTTTTAGCAGCGCTGCGGAGTCGGAGTCGGAGTCGGACGGATTTTGAACCAAAGGAGTCGGAGTCGGAGTCGCTGAAAAACATGTCGACTCCGACTCCGACTCCGACCACCTCCGATTTGGATGAAATTTTATGGAGGTGAAAACATATCTTTGAAACTAACATATAAAAATTTTCAGCGTCCAATATCCAAATCCTAAGCATCTAGATCATTAAAAAGGGCTTCAAATGGCGGGTCTGCTTTGTGAAACGAAAGGCTATGTTTGGGCTTATACAAGTGAATAAAAAATATTTGCAGCAAAAATGCAATGCGTTAAAATAAAGTCTGGCCATTTAACAAGAAAAGAATTAGTTTTATACGGAATCAAATGACAAGAGCGGCACTTGTCTTTTGCTCTGGAGAAAATGGACTTTTGGGAGGTCACAGTGACCTCCGAGAATTGAGCTAAATATGGTGAAATTACCTGCGAGAATTCTTAAGAAAATTGGACTTTTTGAGAGGTCAAAATGACCTCCCATGACCTAAAACTGGGACACCCCTGCTAACTACACCCCCCCCCCTAAAGTGAGTCCTGGCTACGACCATGAATAAAAATGAAGCTTTTAAAAATGGACCCAATATTTCAACCTTTGTTTAGGGTTTTTCCCTCTTCACATTTGGGTAAAAAAATAAATAATAAAAAAAAGCAGGAGTCGGAGTCGGAGTCGGAAGTTTTAAAATCCCGGAGTCGGAGTCGGAGTCGACCATTTTTCCTCCGACTCCGCAGCCCTGGTTTTTAGAGTATAATGCAGCTAATTTTTAAAGTAATAAGCTGTAAAAATTGCCAATTTTACAGTAATAAACAAAAATTCTTAACTTTATAGCACTAAACTGTAAAACTGCTAATTTTACTATTTATTACAATGCATATTACAGCTTTAAACTGGAACTTCTGCGGCCAGTATTATACTCTATACTACTGTTTTTACTGCATAATACAGTTAAATTTTATGGCAATAAACTGTAAAATGGCTAACTTTACAGTAAGAAACTGTAAAATGGTTAGTTTTACAGTTTATTACTGCGCATTTTACAGTTTTAAATTGGAACCTCGGCTGCCAGTATTATACTGTAAAAACAAGTTCATTTTTTTTGCAGTGCAGTTACGTATGGGTCATTCCAAATTTACTTGTAGATTTGTTGTTCGCAAAATGATTTAAAGAAAAAAAGTAATTATAGTGCTTTGACTCAGTGACTATACCAAGCTTTACTACCGCTAATTGCTCATCAAAATATATTTAACCTCAGTTAAAAAGCAAATTAATATGAGGAAAAAAATTAAAAAGTTGGAAATTTTGCGTTTTTATCCGTCCAGATTGAAATTTCTTGGATATTAGCTGTTTTTGTAGCTATCTAATAATTTTATTACCGTATAAAATTGTTTTAAAGTAGTAAAAAATACTGTTTTGTACACGTTATGCCTTGAGTTTAGAAGCAAAAACTCTTTTTTCTGTTCAAATATTAAAAGCAAAAAAAAAATTCCGGGATTTTTCGAACCTCTGTTACATGTCCCCAAGTTGCTCTAGGCGGCTGCCTCCTTTGCCTATTGGAAATTTGTCTCTGTCTGCATTACGAGGGGCTCCCAAGACCATAGGGTCGACCAAGGGGATACAAAAATGCACATGTAAAATATGTTTCAGCTCCGTGATAGACCAAGGGGGCCTCCATAAATGCAGTACGACGGGACGCCAAACCTGTAAATTCGCCACTGCCCTCTCCCCTTCGCTGCGCCACTAAATCCTGATCTGTACGAGGGCCATTCCACGTGTGGTCATTTTGTCTATATTACCTGTAAAAACAACAGTTCAATACTAGCAGCAGAGGTTCCAGTTTAAAACTAAAATTAGCAATTTTACAGTTTAGTACTGTAAAATTAGCAATTTTTACAGTTTGTTTTTGTTGTTATAAAATTAGCTGTATTATACTGTAAAACCAACATCTATTTTTTTACAGTGCAAAAATAATAACTTAAAACAGTGATGAACAAAGTTTTTCTTCTTAAGAAGTCGCGCGCGTACGTGTGATTTATTTAATAAAAAAAAATCGTCTTTAAAGAACTGTCACGTACGGGATAAGATGGCTACTTTTTGTGGACTGGTTAAATACATATTTTTTTTCAACGGTTTAAATGATCATTTGTCTACAAGTGTGAGAAATGTTTCATTTACATAGAAACCTTAGCTTTCAAAATCTGTAGTTTGTTTCGCCATTTTTAAATTAATAGAGCAAACATGTTATTCGTACAGCCCATGGCAGCGGTTGACTTCGGATGTCCCACACACGTGACGAATGCAAAAAAAAAATAGTTTTGACTGACAAAACGATCAAACAAAAATATAACTGTGTCGGGAGTATCTTTGTATCAATGTGTGAAGATTAAAAAATGTGTTTGCTCCTGTTCAATTAAAATAATACAGTAGCCCCTCGTTATATCGCGCCTCGTTATATCGCTCATTCGGATATATCGCTCTTTTCTTTGGTCTCCCCCCTCCTAAAAAAAAAAAATTAGTTCGAAACCATTTTTGAGAAAATATGTAAGGTGCTCAGAAAAGGTCTCTTTCTCATTTATTTTGTCATCAATGAACAAAACGAAGGTTCTTCTATTCTTCTGAATACGCTGAAAAGAAGCAGCAAATTCCTGTCACCCAAACTTGCATACTGCAGAGACAGTTTGGAAACTACTGGACACTTTCTTTTGTATTGATACAATGAGTGAAACGCATCTGGTAAGTGTCAAGAAAACACACGCCCTAAAATCTAATGTTCGAATAAATGAATTTTTATGTATGTGCACGTATAATTTACTTGTATGCTGGATAGAAAACTATTTTAAATGACTCGGTTATATCGCGCTTTCGGATATATCGCGCTTTTTTCTTGTACCCCGAAAAGCGCGATATAACGAGGGGTTACTGTACAACCTACAGGAAAATGTTGGGGGAATTTTGGAGCCGGATTGTCCTGATCGTGACGGTAGATGGCGTTTTCTAAAACGTCGCCCAAGCTTTCCGTCTGTCATTGTTTTGTATCGAATAATGTCGCGTGATGAAAGATTTTTTTTTTTTTTTTTTTCGCGTGGTCTTTTAAAAACTGTCAGCGGGCAGAAATGAAGTAGCATTCAGCTGCGTGATTTATTGTGCAGTGACTCACGGAGAACGTAGCAAAAAATGAACCATTGTTTTTACAGTATAATACTGGCAGCCGGGGTTCCAGTTTAAAACTGCAAAATGCACAGTAATAAACTAAAACTAGCAAATTTACAGTTTATTACAGTAAAGTTTGCAATTTTATAGTTCATTGCCGTAAAATTTAGCTGTATATATCATCTCTGTACATAGTCAAAATGTGCCAAAAAATATGTAATCACTGGAACTGCGATTGTCACCCATCGTTCTTTAAAAAGAAGAAGAAAAAAAACAAAGAAATTGCTCCGTTTTTTTTAGTTTAAACCTTCTATCTAGCCGTGTGGGAATGAGTCCATTCCGAAACGTGAATATTTAATCCCACATTAAAAAAAAAAACTTGATATCTCAACCAAGAATTCCAGTCTAAACTTAATACTGGAGCTATCGATGACCCCCTGGCGCAACCTGTTCGATCGAATTCTGGAGTAGAAGTAGGTCGGGGCAATGCCCTTGAGCGGTGACGTCACAGCTCTCAGAGGCAGAAAAAAAGTTTTCTTTTTGTTTGGACATCATTTTTGTTGCTGTCTTGAGCCTCCCAAGATGAGATGAAACCTGCGTATTTTTTTATCCGTTTCACTGTAAAATCTGAATGTTGTTTTAACAATACAACACAGCTAATTTTATAGTAATAAAAACCGTAAAAGTTGCTAATTTTTCAGTATTCAACTAAAATTGCTCATTCTATAGTACGAAACTGTAAAATTACTGCTTTCAAATTAATAAACTAAAATTGGTAATTTTAGTTTATTACAGTGTATTTTACAGTTTTAAACTGGAACCTCTGCTGCCAGTACTATACTGTTGTTTTCACAGTATAACACAGTTCCATTTTACGGCAATAAACTGTAAAACTGCTTACTTTACAGTAAGAAACTAAAATTGCTAGTTTTACAGTTTATTACTGTGCATTTTACAGTTTTAAATTAGATCCTCGGCTGCCAATATTATACTGTTCAAACAACAGCTCATGTTTTGCAGTGTACTATACTACACTGCAACCTTTCTTGTCAACGACATCGTGACGTCAGCGTGACGTTTGCCTATGAAAAACGAGCTAGATAAAACGTCACAGCATACTTGGCGAATGAGAGGAGATCGCTGACTGCTTGTGAGCTCTTATTGGCTCCGCCCGTAGTGACGTCAGTGTCAAGTTAAGCTGCATTCTGGTATAGCAACCAGAATTGCAGTCAGGTATTTCGTGCTTTCATCGGATGAACTTTTATCCATAAATGCTGTTTCTCTCTTTCTCTCTCTCTCTCTCTTTTTAACCCATTAATGGCTGACATTTTTTTTTTTTTTTTTTTGCCAAAGATATTTTGTATACTGGTTACAAATAGTGTTTAATGGACAGGAAAAATAATAAAAAAAATATTATGTAAAAAATAATGTTTTTATTAAGGAAAGAAAAATCGTCCCTTAAAAGTTGCGATAGACCCCAGAGGGTAGATACTTTTTTTACTAAAATTTTTTTCTGCCTACGATATAATATTCAAAAAGACATTTAAAAGAAGAAATAAAATCAGCAATTAACATAAACTGGGAAGCTGGGAATAACTTTGAAAACTTAGCTTTTTTCCTTGTGAATGATGTCATTTTTTATAAAGATCATATTAAAACGGCTACAGAACACACTTTACAATGGTTATGTGTTGCAATCTGTTAATAACCAATTGAAACAATACCGAGGTACTAATTGAACACTATTATTTGATTGAAAGGTTCATTTTGGGGAAATTCAGACCCTTTTTTGGACCGTTCCTAAAAAGGGACGCTAGGCATTAATGGGTTAATTTAAGGGGGTATTTCTTGGGTTCTCCAAATGCGTGTTTGCAAACGTACTGCTACTTGTGCGATTTTAGCGTTATTTTGTGTTTATCTTGTTTTGCAAAACTCAACATTTTATTTCAAGTTTTGGTTTCTGAATTTATTTAAAGTAGTACGATTGTTAAAGTAGGGAAATGAAAATAACTCGGTATCTTAATAAATGACATAAATGCAGGTAGAAAATTCAACTTCACCGCTGATCCAGAAATAATGCCCCCCCCCCTCCCCTACAGCGCAGAGAAATTGCCACCCCTATACAATTGCTCTTTTTCTATTTGCAGATGAAACATCTAGTCTGGACTTATTAATAAGTGGAAAATGGGTCACTGAAGGACATTGGGGGAACTCTACTGTCCGCATTTTTGTTCGTCCTTTCACGACCTCTACTGTGATATCGCTTGTCAGTACTTTATAAACACCAATGCCTCATTACTGCAAGAAATAAACTGTTGTTTTTACAGTATATTACTGGAAGTAGAGGTTCCAGTTTAAAACTGTAAAATGCACAGAAATAAACTGTAATATAACATTTAAAAGCATAACATTTAAAAGGTTTTGTTTGATTACTTTATTCTCATATTTCTGCAGTCTCAATACCCATATAAATCCTCGTAATGCAAAATTTTTTTTATCTATTTTTTAAAAAATTTCCCGGGGGAGAACCCCCCGACCCCCTAAAATTAGGGATATTCTACCCTCCTTCATTTAAAAGAGTTAAATGCATCCTCTACAAAGGTCATTCTTCTAAAAATATTTTTAAAAAACACAGAAAGCAATAGCATTGGAAGAAAAAAAAACATAGGTGGGAGGGATCAACAAAAAGAAAAAGACCCATCAACACGCACACATACGTATGTTTGTGTTTTTATGCTTCTTTTTTTTTGGGGGGGGGGGTATATGTGCCATTTTTGAGGGGGTTATATATATATATATATATATATATATATATATATGAAGGTAAAAAAATCAATCGCCCCCCCCCCCCTTGAAAAGTTTCTGGATCCGCCCTTGGTTGTAGGTCATTAATGTTTCAAGGTCATAAAAAGCATTTTCCAATTTTTAATCATTTTTGTTTATGGGCAAATTGCAATCATAGGCTGAATATCTAGACACATCTTCGGCAGTATAAAGAATGAATTTTCAATTACTACTTATCATATTTGCAATTACTATTGTTATCATTTACATGGTGGAAATAATTGAAATATTCAACTCTATCGAAAACTTTCGTTATCGCTTTTTGGAATAATGGCTTTGCAGTCCCATTATACATTATTTTATCACGTACACACCATATTAACTGTTTTATTTATTATTTATCTCATTTATTAATTATTTTTATTATTATTTTTTTTGAAAAAGGAAACAATGCTTTTTATGAATTTAAAATATTAATGACACCTCGTCAAGTGACATATCATCCGAAATTCTGTTTCAAGAGCTTAAAAATAACGCATAGGAAAAGACTCAAGCTCTTATAGCAGCGATAAGAAGATGATTATTTTTGTTAAAAACTAAACTATTTTTTGCCATTTCTTGAGTTTTTACGGATGCGCACACAAAAACTAAAGTTCAAAAATATCTCAAAAAGGGTTTTTTCATCTGAACATAAGTACAATAGCTCCTGTTAATTTTAATAGAACAAACTGACATCAACTTTTGAGGTCTGTCTTTTTTTCTTTGATTTCACGTTGAATGAGGTACACATTTTTGATCTGCAATATCCCCTTGAAACTGGTTTGTCTCAAAAATAAAAATAACGGTTTTTAGTTAAGAAAAGTTTGTTCTTTCCAATGATGTAAAGAAAATTGAAATTCAAGATGACCCTTTTGAGATATTGCCCTTTGAAATTGAGACAAAATTGAGAAAAAAAAAGAAATTTGACTGGAATTTTAACTCGCATAATTTAGCAATTATTTGAGCTATCAAGATGCCACTTGCACACCTTTCGGACGAACTATCAGGCTACAAACGAGGAAAGAATGTTTCAGAAAGTCGTTCTCTCAGCAGATACAAGCTGATAACGTGTGGTCAAAATCTGCCAAAATACGGTTTTTTACCAACTTTGGCGGCAAATTGCAAAAAATCTACAGTGCATTGAGCTTTTGTTACACAAGTAGGCTATTTTACCCTAAACAGTGACTAGAGTCACCAAATTTGAGCTTGATAATCGTCTTAGATCGCGAGCAATAAAAGCACAAACTTGACGATTTGGTCATTTTTTTCACGACACGAAAAAGAGGCCTTTACAAAATAATTTACATTGGCTGAACCATAGGACTTATGGAGCTATTATTTGGTATGGCTTCATGCAAGTCTTATATGTGCATCCAAAAAAAAATTTCATCAAAATCAAATTTCATCAAAATCAGAGGGGGTCGAGTGGGGATTTTCTCGAAATTTGGGACACTTGACATGGAATCACCCTACTGTAAAATTAGGAATTTTTACAGTTTATTACCATAATGTTAGCTGTAAAAACATCTACTGTAAAAACATCTATTTTTTACAGTATACTCCTATCAGCAGTGCCAACAAATGGGGCTTATATGTGCCAGGGACATAAGTTTTTCGGAAGCTGAGTGCGAATATTCTTCTGAGCTAAAGTTATTAAAAAAAAAAAAAAAAGCTTGTGAAAAAAATGTCCCGAAGTTGATGTTTTAAAAACAAATTTAAGCCATATTTAGCAAACTTAGAGCTAGTTTGCAGTTATTAAAGTAGCAATTTTAATTAATAAGTTGAGCAGTTTAGTTTATTAAAGCAGCAGTGTTATATAAGCAGCAATTTTAATTTGTAGTGTAAAATTAGCAATTTAAGTTTAATACTGTAAAATTGGCCATTCCTACAGTTTGCTACAGTAAAGTTAGCTGTGTTATACTGTAAAAACATCTAATTTTTACCGTGTAGGGGTAGGGAGGGTGCTGCTGGGTTCTCAATGGGAGTTTTGTTTTTTTTGAAATCAAAAATTTAAAATGTTTTGGCGATCTTTGAGTTTGGAAAAAGTACTTGGGCGATCATCCTCTTTGACCCCCCCCCCTTCCTCCGAGTCACCGCCACTGCTTATCAAAGATGTCTGGCCTGTGAGGGTACACATAAGCCATTTACATACTGTAAAAAATGAATGCTGTTCTTACAGTAAAATAAAAAAACTAAACAAACAAAATAAAATAAATAATACAAATAAATAAATAAAAAACATTAAAAAAAATAGTTTATTTAAAAAGCGTCAGACGTAAAAATAGTGTTTAAAAAATCTGGTATGGACCCCACACTACTTCCTTTTACGTGTAAATTTCTTAGTAGTTGCCTTAAGTGTTAAAAAAAGTGCTTGGGCTGAGCAAGGTAACAATTCAAATATTTACTCCCCTAATCTGCCACGAAACAATGCAAAAAATATTTTACAATGGTTAATTTTCTAAATAGTGCTGATTTTAATATCATTCAGTGAATTTTTCGCAAAATATCGCCAATAGCGCCAAATGAACCTAAAAAAAAAATCGCCAAATTTGTCGCCAACTTGGCGTCAAACACTTGGCGACCAAAAGCTTGGCGACATATCGCCAAGTGGTCGCACCAATTCATATCACGTGAGTCAGCATTGAAATTAACACTGATTTACCCTAAAAAAGGGTAAAACACCCCGTTGGGAACATTCGAATGCAACCACAAGGGGAGGTGCACAACTAGACCATCCTCAGAGCCTACATACCAAGCTAGAAGCTTCTACGGCATATAGTTTTTGAGTTATGCGACACACATACGCACATACGTACATACAGACGTCACAAGAAAACTCGTCGTAATTAACTCGGGGGGTGGTTGAAAATTATTTTTCGGCTGCTTATATGTTGGTAGGTACATATGCACGTGCTGACAGGTCGAAAAAACTACTGAACATTCATTCAGGGTTGAGCAAAATCAAAATTTAGACTCAAATTTGAGTGATTTTTTTTTTTCGCGATCACAATACTTCCTTGACTACGTAAAAGGAAGTGAAAAGTAACTACCAATAATAACAACGATCGAAGTCGCATTTGATAATAAAATAATCTCTTATTTTAAAAACATAGTTTTTAAAGATAAGGGAGATATTTTTAGAATACTACTGTGTTCTGATTTATGCGAACTTGTTGATGCACGTGATGAAACAAAAATTGTATTTCGTTAAAATGTATCTTCTCAAGTTATCTATGGCGCTTTTATCGGTAAGATAAAAGGGAATAACAACGGATCAACATTTCTCCGACTCCGCTATTTTTAATTGGCCTGGAAGTTCAGCTTCAGAAATAGATGGAAGCCTTAGATTTCCGGATAATCGATTCAGAGATAAATCGATTGATTGTAATCTCGGAAAGAAACAACAGGAGGTTTGAAAAAGTCACGGATTGTGCATTCGCCTTGATCATTTAATGAAATGATAGATTTTTAAATTACTTTAATAGAGTATCGCCAAAAAGTAATTAAAAAATTAGTGTTTTACTATTGTTACAAAGCAATTTTCTTTAATTTTACAGGTACTTACGTATTAATTCCACCGCAGCTGCAGATTTAGCAGTTAAAACAGATATGGCGGTTTATTTGTTTTTTTTTTTTTTTTTTTTTTTTTTTTTTTTTTTTTTTTTTTTTTTCAGTTTTAGATAACTGCAGCGGACGAGCAACAACCACAAAAAAAAAAAAAAAGTCCAATAAATTTTCAACAGCCAAATCTATATCTGTCGTGGGGTTAATACGTAAGTACAATTTTACAGTTTCAAAGAGCTGTAGGGGGGGGGGACCACTGCTCAGGGGGATATTTCGAAAATTAAAAATTTGGGGAAGCCAAACTTTGGGAAATCATTTTATTCTTCATAATATCAGCACGGCCTAAATACATGAGCGCTTAGCCCTTGGCATAAGAAATGTTGGCGACGTTGGCATTTAAGCGTTTTCCAAGCAATTCAGTTATCGAAATCTTGCCCTGGATCATCTTGCCCTGAAATCTTATCCTGAAATCAAACTGCATTTCATCACTCAGCGAACTACCGTTTTACAAAATTGTTTGCGTCGTCATTGCTCCATTTTCTTATACTGAAGAAACCCGTGTCTTATAACTACGAAACAGGTGTGAGCATTTTTTAAAACCTAAATTTGTATCATATAATCGAACTCGGTTCTTGCAATTTTTGATGTGAACTATTCAACGGGAAAATATTATGCTAAAACATCAATTTAATCTCTATTTTGGCCTCGCTTTTTTTCCGTCCTGTAAAGCCGCATTATATCTCACAGAGCAGGCTAAATGTACCCTAGTATGCCCGTCATAGATTTTGGCTTGAATTTGCTGAATTTTTTGTCCACCCACTATTTGGCGAGCTATTATTTCGACTGGCTTTTCGAAACAGCTTTAGTATTAACCCCGGTTTGGCGAGTTTTCGGTTTGACGATTTTTTTGACGCCAAGCCAAGCTAACGCATTGTTTTAAAATGCCAGGAATTCATCACACTTTCCAACATGAAAACAGAATGGCAACAGTTATGAAGGATATAACACACAACACAATTGACGAGTTATCCAACCCGGGGACAATACTAAAGCTATTCCAGATTTTCTTGCTCCGTTTGTGGACCAAAGCCATATTTGTTGGTACTTTTCCATTATACCAGCGCAAAGCTCGCCAAGCCGACTGTTTGGCGACCGCACACAAACAACACGGCAAAAGGTTACAAGCAGATATAATCCGGTAGATGTAGGTTGCCTTATTTTTGGTGACTATGTTGACTAGTTTATCGCTTGCGACGGTAAAATGGAAGTGTAGCCATATTTGTTTATCCTACCAAATCACGCGAACAACTGCCGTGAGGTGAAAAGAGTTTTAAATTTGAAATCTGTTTTGTTACTCACTCAGCATTAAACATGAAGAAAAATGTGCCTCTGAGTCTTGAGTATTCTTTTGGATTCAAAAGCAATTTGCTCCATCCGGTTGTTTTCTACGATGACAACACGGTCCTCTTCAATGCTGGCAGAATCTGCGTTCTGTGCGATCTTGAAAATGGCACTCAAAAGCAATTCCCATTCCTGGAGAATGTCGATGTGACTGCTCTCGTCCGCCATGATGTACTGATCTTGATCGCCCTCGGAGGAAAGCCAGCATCTATTTGCGCATTCAACACTTTGTCTGAAACGAAAAAGTTCTATGATTCTCCACCAGCAGTACTCAGTAAAGAGCTTTTCTGCGTTTCCGTATCCACTAGTTTGAAATTCCTGGCTGCTGCTGGCGGTCCACCAGACTGGACTGTGGTCGTCTGGCTGTCGAGTACCAGAGAGGTGGTGGCCACTTTCAACCCAACATCTGGCAAACCGGGTTCGGTACTGCACGATATTTCCTTCTGTGCAGTCGATCGAGAGGAGCTGGTTGTAGTGGGGAAGGGTGTCTTCAGGCTGTATGAGTACGAAAGTGATGGTGACACCGGAAGCAAAATATCTTTCTCTGAGTTTATTTTTGAAAAGCACGATGAGTATTTCTCCATATGCTGGCCTTTCAAGGAAAATCTCGCTGTCGGTACGTCAGCTGGTGAGATTATCTTTTTCAGAGGAATTGAACAAATTTATGAAATTTCCGTTGTTGATATGATTGGACGTGCCGAAGAAGTTGACGTTCCGGCAAGGACTTCAAAGTCCGTTAAATGTCTGATTTCTGAGGCAGATTGGTTGGTGTGCTCTTTTGCTGATGACGTGGCTGTAATTCTTGCTGGGGAAAACCTGCGGCTCTATAAGTTGAAAAATCTAATTTTTCTACCTCGAGACTTTGATACCATAGCAATGCCCGGGGTTTCAAAAGTTGAAGAAAATTCCATTCGAAGCTTGGTTCTTAACAATTCTGTAACAACATTAGTTGGCGTTACAAGCTCTGGTCAGCTGATTTCTTCAACTTGCAATCAAAGTGAAATGTGTTTGCGTTTTACGGCAGTGATCCAAAAACAACATGGCAGCCGTATTGTTGGTTTAGGAATATCCCGGAGTAGAGCTCTACTTGCTATATGTTCTTCGTATTGTTTCAGCGTGTGGAATTTTGAGACAAAGCAGCAAGAAATTTGGATGAAATTCGAACATGAAATTTTCTGTCTCGCGATTCATCCGTCGGGTCTGTATGTTACTTTGGGCTTCCACCAGTATTGCAGAGTCCTCAATGTACTGTACAAATCAGTTGATGAACGAAAATTGATCCCTTTTAAGAAAGCCTCTTGCGTTTCATTTTCTTCAGGAGGCCATCTTTTAGCTCTGGCTGGATACTCAGTCATCGAACTGTTTCGTTTTGCTGATTTTACATTGCTTGTTAGATTTCACGGACATGCCGGATGGATTTCGTCGCTCGCGTGGAAGCATAACGACACCAAACTTCTGTCTTGTGATGTCCGTGGTGTTCTTTGTGAATGGAATGTTCTGGCATTGATTAAAAATTGGGAAGATACAGATCCACTCTCGTATCACGAACTAGCTGTCAACCCGGTGGATGGCAACATTCTAGTCAGTGGTTCTGATAAGACCGTGAAATGTTTTGCCGATGCTGTTCTATTGTGGAGAGTGCAAAAGAAGATCGAATCAATATCGATGGCAGTTTCTTCCGATGGTACTTTCCTCTACGTTGGTGCAGAAAATGGAACTCTTGCGATAGTATCCTGTTCCGAACCGGAAAAAGCGGAAGCTCCTGGGATCAGTGTACACAATGGGAAAGTATCTGCTGTGAGATTGAGCTTCGATTATAAATTTTTGTTCTCCTCTGGGTTTGATGGCATTGTTTTTTGTTGGAAAACAAGCGAAGAAGTGGACGTTCCGCCACGTGCTTTTGAGAATCTCGTTATGGTAAGTCGGAACAGTTTAGAAGGACTGGATGCGAAAGTTCGAGAGCTTCGAATGTCTCTGCAGCACTTAAAAGCTTCTTCGGAATACGAGTCGCAGATGTCTGGTATCAAACACGATGATTATCTGAAAAATCTAGCTCAGGAGCATGAGGGCGTTGTAGACGCATTGAACAACAAAATAACTGAAATAAAAGAGGAAATGCAGATCCTCACTTTTGATTCCGAGCCACCCCGGGATGTGCAGGACTCGGAAACAGCCAAGAGAAAAGAGATGGTGGAGTGCACACTGAAGTTGAACGAGTCCTACGATCGCTCGAGAATTTGCGAAGAGGAGACTGGAATCATGATTGCTGACTATGAAAGTACGCTTCGAAGTTTGGAGGAAGAGAAAGCACAGATTTCTACTGATGATATCGATAGAAAAACAGACGTAATGGCTAAGATTAAAGCTCTTGAAGATTCGATTATGACTGAGAAAAACTGCAATCGCCAAATTAAGAACGCTGGCGAAGTTTACAAAAGTAGCATTCAAAGCGATATGCGTCGTGAATTTCACGACTGGACGGATTCCCAAAAAGAATTGTTAGACAGAGAAAGACTGAAAGCAATGGAATTGGAAAAAGAAGTGCGAACGGTTAAATTAAAGGTGTCTTTTCAAAAGGAAGTCACTGAGAAAAAACGTCAAATGGTTTCTGGTGGTCTCGATTATGACATAAACGAGAGGAAACACGGCATTGCTGTTTTGGTAAAGGACATTCAGAACTTGGGAGACGTGCTTGAAACCAAAAGGAAGGTAGCCCAGACTCAAGAAGCAAAATTCTTCGATGCAAGAGAGGTTGTGAAGGAGGTTCAACAATGCCATTCGGTAGCGAGCACCAAAGTCGAGGAATTGCGAAAGGTAATGCGAAGCAAAGCGCGAGAGTTAGACGCATGCGTGGAAGAAATGAAGGCGATCAGTCTCTCCATCCCGGTAATCGAAGAAGAGATTCGGATCGAAAGGGACATGTGTGGTATAGTGACGGAGAAGTTATCAGAGGCTATGATCGGGTTCCGCAAAAAGCAGAAGCACCTCCGCGATTGCGAAGACGTCGTCAAGAAGTACATGAGCCTGCTGCCCCTGTGCACCAACGAGCAGTGCGATCCGATGCGGCTGAGGGAGGACATAGCGAGGGTGTTCGAGCAGAGCAGGATCGGGGGCGCCGCAGACGAACACGTCGAGCCCCCTTTGGAACGCGAATTTGAACACCAGCTCAAGGAGTTGCAGAGTCGCTACGAGGAGATCAAGGGCGAGCCGAAGAGGGCCATGGCCGAATCCGCGACCGCCGAGTTCAGGCTCTCCCAGGAGAACTCTAGGCTGCTGCACCAAGTCCACGACGTCCAGGGAGAGGTCGAGGAGTGGGCGGGAGTCCTTCAGGAGATGGAGATGCTCGGGCTGTCTGCGAAACAGCAGGCCAGGGCCAGCAAGCAGATGGAGGAACTGAGGCGCAAGATAGAGTTTGTCATAGAAGGCACCAGGCAGGACGGGAGATTGAGGGAAATCGCCAAGTTGGATGAGCTGATCGAAGAGCAGCAGAAGGAGATTCAGAGATTTCAGACTATGCTGGTTGCTAAAGAGAAGGCGGCTTCCGGGAGGGCGGGGAAGAAACTTAAGGAGTTGATGGAGAAAATGTAAGCTGCATTCGTCAGTCGCCTGCTTGAGCTCATTGTCTTTCTGTAAAATTTCTTTGAATAAAAATGTTAACAGTCGAAGTTTTGAGTGGCAACCACAAAAGTTTTTAAGGCAACATAGACAAGCATGAGTTCCCCAAAGATGAGCGATTAGTAGCAACGCCTCGTAAATACTAAATGCCTACTGCTAAGCGAGAGAGAGAGTAATACAATAGTTCCTTGCTTTTTGTGTGGATGGTGTGCCTGAAAGAGAGACATTTGATGAGGAAAATCACTTCAGCAAAGGTCCCTTAGAGCCTGGAAACACTAATTGCTCCGAAATGCTACACTGCAAAAAATGAACTGTAAAATTAGCAATTTTACAGTTTATCATTGTAAAATTACGATTTTACAGTTTATTAGTGTAAAATTAGCAACTTTTAGTTTGTTACTATACTGCCGTGCTAATCTCAAAAGTGGTATCTGCAGTTTAGATCAAACTGAGAAAAAACTCTTTAAAGTTTTACTCATCCATGTATTTTATTTGGATGATACTTTTTCAGAAATTTTTAAAAAATGTTTTCTGTTCTCAAATGACCATAAAACATTGCATGTGTGTAAAATACGCCACTAAGAACCACCTGGTGGAGATAACTCAATTTTGTTAAAAAGTTCAGATATGACTTTTGTGCTTAGAAACGGCAGTATAAAAGTACAACATCTATTTTGTTACAGTGTGTTAAAGATCCAAAGCAAGTTTTTCTCTCCTTAATGCGCTATTGTTACGCTTGATGAGGCACTTCGTCATTTGTAAGCGAGGAAGTTAAATGTTGTAACTACATCTGACTCATTTCTACTTTTATCAACTACCAAATCAAAAGAAAAAGGAGGATATCTTTACGCTTACGGATTATGACACACAAAAACTTCTTCAAGCTGGCACTTTTGAGAAATGCAGTCAGTTTTTGAAAGATAGTGATTGATCAGGTAATTTGTATCTCCCCAAAAACAACAGTGTTGTAAAAAAATCCCCCGCCAAGAAAACCTTAAATACTCAGCCTTAAAAAGTTATGATATCGAGTTTTCCGCCAAGTTTGTGCCAAACTACAACTAACCTGTATGTATAGTTCTTTTAAATTGTTTTCAGTTTTGCCAGGCGGGAAGCTTTGTCTTGTGAGGTGGTTGCTTAATGAGTAAAAACTTCCCGCCTGGCAGGACTGAAAACAATTTAAAAGAACTATACATACAGGTTAGTTGTAGTTTGGCACAAACTTGGCGGGAAAACGCGAATCATAACTTTTTAAGGCTGAGTATTTAAGGTTTTCTTGGCGGGGGATTTTTTTACAACACTGTTGTTTTTGGGGAGATATCACATGTTTTTGCATTAATATTATTTCTTGGCCTGTTTTTTTTTTCTCTTCAAAATTTACTTTGCGTGTTTTTTTTTTCCCTTCAACATTTTTCTTGGCGGTTCGACATATGTAGTTTTCTTGGCGGCATGCATTTGGTGCAAAAGTTCAAGGATCTTCTTCAGTCTAGGATAAATTTGAAATCAATCACAATGTACCACCCGAACCGACGCAAAACAAAGCTAGTTGCTAACAATACTACGATTAAATTAAAAGTTAAAAAAAAAAAAAAAAAAAAAAAAAAAAAAAAACCCAACCCTTACTGCCGATCTCATATTAAAATGAACTAAATTGAAGATCTCTTTTAAAAGCCTTATGCAATAAAATCAATTACAAATATTTTATTTGTAAACAAATAGAAACTGGCAACAGATGAAATTATAAATCATTGAGTTTTCTTTCCTCGTCGCCCAACAATCTTACTACTAAATTATATATGCGAAAGTTTGTAGATGAATGGACCGATTTAAGGATTATAATGGATGGATGACCGGTTGTTCCTCTTTCACGCAGAAACTACTTAATGGATTTTGATGAAACTTTTACCATAATGTAGCTTATACATCAGAATAACACATAGGCTATAATTTATAACGATATTCAAAAAAGTTCCATCGATAGCGCCTTTTCCATTCCAAATTAAGGTACATATTTCTCATAAATCAAAAGGCATTGACCAAACTAATTCAGTATTTAGTGTATCATCTCAACTCTCTGTCAAAAGCTAAAATTGCGAGCATCATTTCTTCTTTCCGTATTTAATGTCTCAAGGCTTTGTCTCAAGTCAAATCATGAAGGGTCTTTTTTGGCTCAGCTTCATGGGGAATATCCAGGCTTTTACCCATGATTTGTATTTTAAAACGTTTTGGTAGTCTTAGTTTCTGTAAGCTAGAATATTTATCCTTAAGCAATGTGTTTCTTAATATGCATTGCTGCGTGAAAATATTATTTTTTTAGAATAAATTGTATTCCTTTATTAGTAAATTGTTCACTGTATCAATTAGTTTCACAAGTTTCGTAAATTTGTCGGTCCTGCTTAATCGGGTAACGGATAAACGAATAAAATATCCTGGAACTGGATATTTCCCATGCCATAGACGCAATGCTAAAGATTCCGCTTAATCGAATTCTCCGCTTAATCAAATAATATTTCTTGGGACCGACAGTATTCGTTTGAACGGGCCGACAGTATGTGTTTTAGAGTATCGGTAATGTAATCGCTTGAAGAGATTAGCAACTAATAAATGGATTGGGTTCATTATTTTCCAATTTAATGGAACTTTAAATACAACTTTACGGTATTTTTAAAAATTTGTTTGCGCTGACTCGGCGGGTACTTACAATTGGTCACTTAAAATCCAATCGAACAGGTATCTTGCCGAATTTGTTGCAAGAATATTATGATAACTAAGATTATGGGTAATTTTTTCAACTGACGCCAGTTTTGGCGCCAAGGACTATGTAATAATACTTTACTTCTTATACGAAATAACTAAAATAAAACGATTGTTGTCTGATATTTGTAGACTGCGCCAAAATCTTAATCATCGAGTTAATACTCTCACAGTTGAAGAAAAGTTCAGGGTTTTTTTTTGCCGATTCCGTACGTAGTCATTAAAAAACTTTTAAAACTTACCTACGTCAAACGTTAAGTAATCCGCATACGAAATTAATCAAACCCCAAAACTAAAATTACCATTAATTTGTGTTTTTCGCACAAATAATTGTCAAATGCTGCCTACTAATTTCGAAATCACTTAGGACAAAAACTTTTAGCGTCATTTCATGGTCAGCAATATTTTCTCAGCATTAAATGACAATTTTTCTTTGACAAAAATTACTGACTTAATAATACTTAAGCATATGTTCATAAAGTATGGAGGGGAGCAAATTTATCCTAGGTATCCCAAAACAGTTACCGCAAATTTAGCGAAATTTTACGTCGTCAAAGCGGTACGTTTTGAGTTCTTTTAGTTTAGGAAAAAAAAAGGCGATTATAAATTGTTTCTCAGTATTTTTACTGGCCCAGGCAACGCCGGGTATTTTTGCTAGTGACAACATAAATGCTCAGATGTTGAACAGAGCTAGTAGATAGAAATCGGACCAATTTTAAGCATTAATAACTCCGGCCTGCGATGACCCCGGGGGGTAAATTTTGGGAAAACGTCCTCAATGTCTCATCGAGAATATTCATACCAAAAATCAACACTAAAGACCCCCGGGGAGAAAAGATACGGAAAATAAAAACGAGGGGGAGGGGGTGGGGGGTCGAAAAACCCCCTATGCCGAGCTTTGGGACAAAATAAATGTGGGTGCAAAATGAGAGCTCAATCCGAGTTACCGTTTAGTCTGGACCCCTGTCAAACAATTTTTAAAAAGTGCGAAAAATAGCGATTTTTTAACATTTATCACCCCTCCCCCTGAGGGTCCTGGATGTTTTGCTTTAGTATGTGCCGTCAGGGGCCGCTGGAGATTGAGTATACCAAAAATCAACTCTAGGGATCTTTATGCGGCTGAGATACAGAGGGGTGAAAACCCCTGTTTGGTTACTCGCGTAAACAGTCCTTAGTCGCTCTTTTACATTTTTCTCGGCGCCGGAAATTTCTTGGCGGCTTGTATTTAGTTTTCTTGGCGGGGCGGGACGTTCCCGCGTCCCGTGACCTTAGATACTCCGATCAACAGAACATAATTTCTTTATCACTTCTGCAAATTCTATTTTTGCTTGGTAAGTATGACGCAGCTTAGGAAATAGAGTTTGGCATTATTTTTGTCAGACTCGTCATTTTAAACATTTCCGTATCCGGGGGGGGGGGGGGCATACATTTAGTGGACGTTTTGTCGAAAAACAACAGAAACCTTATTCACACGCGTCTAAATACATTCTTTTCCCAAACTTGGGGGAGTAGGGTTGGAATTTTATTCCCCTCCCTCCTCCTAAAATTAAGGACCTGGTACTACTTCGAACTCGATATCCTTTTTGTTTTCGCCCTTTTTGCCCTGACGGTACTCGGCAGTACGGCAATCATCCTGGAATCCTGCTGGTATACTGCAAAAAATGAACTGTTGCTTTTACAGTATAATACTGGCAGCCGAGGTTCCAATTTAAAACTGTAAAACTAGCAATTTTATAGTTTCTTACTGTAAAGTCAGAAATTTCACAGTTAATCGCCTTAAAATTTAGCTGTATTATACTGTAAAAACAACAGTATAATACTTTCGTCAGAGGTTCCAGTTTTTAATTGTAAAATGTACGGTAATATGCTGTAAAATTAGCAATTTTTACAGTTTAGTACTGTAAAGTTAGCAATTTCACAGTGAATTACTACAAAATTTGGCTGTATTATATTTGGCTGTAACAACAACAGTATAATACTTTCAGCAGAGGTTCCAGTTTACAACTGTAAAATGCACGGTAATAAACTAAAATTAGCAATTTTTAGTTTAGTACTGTAAAATTAGCAATTTTTACAGTTTAATACTGTAAAGTTAGCAATTTTTACAGTTTACTATCATAAAATTAGCTGTATTATACTGTAAAAACAGCACTCATTTTTTACAGTGTACTCGAAAGTACCATTCCTTGTACTTTGCCGAAATGAAGGCAGTCGGTGTCAGCGATCGCAAACAGGTTTCTGAGCGATTCTAGGGCCTACGACCTAGTGATTGTCAACATTTTTATACTTTGTACACAAATTAACATGGGCGTAGCCAAAGTTAGGCAGAGAGGGGCAACTGAACCCCCTTGATCAGAGCCAGGGGCAATCCGATGGAAGTCACTGTGACCTCCCATCTTTTTTTCAAATTAGCCAATTTTTTTTCTGTTACATGTTGGTACACATGTGCTTCAAAACTTTAAAAATACAGCAAAAATATTTGTTATTTGAATCCAATGTTTTGAAATAAGGTCTGGCGATTTAACGAGAAAAGTATTCGTTTTGCACGGAGTCAAATGACAAGAATGGCATTTTAGTTTGGGAGAATTTTTCACTTTTTGGGAGGTCACAGTGACCTCCGAGAATCGGGGTGGAATGATTTCTGAAAACTCTTGGGAGAATTGTAGCTTTTTGGGAGGTCTTCCATTGTGAGTGCTCCTGCTTGCCTAACGCGAGTCCTTTATACGCCCATGCAAGTCAACTAAGAAAAACAATTTTTTTTTGAAATTCATTTACATCTCAATTCAAGGCATAAAGGTTTAAAAGTTTGTCGTATTCCAAAACTTCAGAAAGTTCAGAAACAAAAACTGCTCCGGAGGACCTTGAAAAAAAAAAAAAAAAAACGAGCCATTGTTGAGGCATCAGTTAATTATGACTGGATTAATTCAGAGCTGTGCGTTTGTTTTTCCTGCTCCTGAAATGGTTACTTTTGAATCTCCTTGTATTTAATGTGAGTTAAATATCCTCAGGAGTGAGTCTTCGTTCTTTCCTTCTTGGTATTCATTATAAATTCGTCACAAAGTGCATGTCATCATTCAAGGAAGAAGCAATCTCCTCTTGAACTGATTTCGTGACGAAATCGTGAATTACCTTTCTGGACTACCGAGAAAGGGTGTTGCAATAAGTAGGAGCTTCCTCATTCAGTATTTGTATGTGTCTTTTGAAATTAATTAGTTTATTTTAAAGAACATTGAACATTTATTAACAACCAGTAGAGCCGATAGATGGCCATTTTAAGACAAAAAATGTGAATTTTGAGCTTTATGGAATTTTTTAAAATTTCAAAACCCCGCCTATGTGAATTCTAGTACATCGAGGAACCTCTGTGCCAAGTTTGATGAAAATCCGACGAAAACTGGATTTGTATAAGGAACAAACATACAAATATGCATACATATATACAAATACTAGATTATTACCCGGCGTTGTCCGGGTGCTTATTAATTCAACATAGTTCTAAAAATATTAGAATTCAATATCTGTTAGAACCTCTTATTTTTCTGAATTATATAGTATTCGTGCCAATGTTCCGAGGTATTTATACTAAAATGCAACGTTTCTTGACAAAAACATCGTGACGTCAACGTGACGTTTGCGTGACGTTAGCCTATGAAAAACGAGATAGATAAAACGTCACAGCCTACTTGGCGAATAAGAGGAGATCGCTGACTGCTTGTGAGCTCTTATTGGCTCCGCCCGTAGTGACGTCAGTGCCAAGTTAAGTTGCATTCTAGTATAGAACATGAATTATGATTATTTTTAACTTATTTCATACTAAATGGAATAGGTGAGCCCTAAATTGATAATTCATTGTTAATCGTCATCTTTGTTGGAAAATACTCCTATTTAAATGTGTTACATTTTATCAATATGTGTGCTTAAAGGCTTATCTCTATTGCTCTATCTATTCATAATGGAAAGAAAATGGAGACAAAAGATTTGAATTTTGAGCTTTTTCTATATTTTTAAAATTTCAAAACCCTGCCGATATGTGAATTTTAGTGCATCAAGGAACCTCTGTGCCAAGTTTGATGAAAACCCGACGAAAATTGGATTTGTATCAAGAACTAACATACAAATGTACATACATGCATTTTTAAATGTATAGATTCAAGGCTATTATGCTTACAACGTCTGAGACGTGATGTCTCGTAACATAAGAAAGTCTCGATTTTTACGACTGCTATTGTGTTCTGGCTTGAAACGCCTTCTCCCATGACTTACTTTTTACTTGTTATTTTAGCTGAAGTATGCGTTTAAAACAGCGCTTCACTGGCATGAGAGCGTATAGGAGTTCAGTTCTGATTTTCTGTGACTCTAAGGCCGCCCTCCAGGCAATTTCAAAGGGGCACTCTTCTATCGCCCATGAAATCATTCAGGTCTTCAGGAGATCCAGGCTATGAACAAGACCTGTACGCTTCAGTGGATACCTGCACATATAAAAATAGCAGGCAACGAATATGCTGATAAATTAGCCAAGGAGTCCAGAGAACTTAATACTAACAACAACAGCGTCTATCTCCAAGATGCAAACACAATAGCAAAATCTAAACTTAGAGATAAATCAATCCAAGTGAAACACCATCAGCTTTGTGAAATAAATACAAGTCGACCAATAACAAAAACTATAATCAGGCTGAGAACCGGCCATCACAGGGGCATGAAGATTGATGGAGAGGGTAGAAGGGTGTATAGAAACTGTTGCAATTGCCCAGATATACAGCTTACACCTTGTCATATCTTTGAGTGTCCAGCAATAAGTGCGAGCCTGAGAGACATTGGTGTATTGCCGTCACTTGTAGACCTATATGACGATAACATCCAACAAATCGCAAAAGCAGTTATAAGGATCCATGGAGTTATTTAGTTCGGCTAAGTCATAGACAAGACAAAAAAAAAAAAAAAAAAAAAACATGGGGTAAAATGAGAAATGCAATATTTTTGCTATGAAAAATTTTCCATTTCATGATTAACAGAAATCTTCATCAAATGGACGTGTAAACAAACGAATAAATGACTTATAAATGAAAAATAAACAAATTAATGAACTCATTGATTTATGAGAAAAAGAAATGAGTGAATAAAATAGAGAACGAATAAGAAAATCAGTGTACGAATGAGCAAATAAGTGAATTAATAGGTAAAAGAATGTAAATTAATCAATAAATAAAGAAATGTGAAAAAGAACACGATTAAAAAAATATATTACATAAGTAAACAAAAGGAACTACAGTTGACAAAATAGTATTAGAACAATATGAAATTCGTATATTTTGAAGTAATAAAATGAATTTACACGAATAAAACAATTATATTACGTAAAATTTCTGCAAAAACATCCCGTTTTGCAACAAATAAAAGTTTAACATGAATAGAACTTTTACAAAATTAAAATAACTAAATTTACATTGCAAAATAAGTATTAGAACAGCAAGTTCGCATGTTAAATCAAATAGATAAATAATTAATAATTAATTGAAATACATATTTAATACTTAGTATGCTGTCCTTTAGCTGCAATTACTGCCTCTAAGTGTCTCGGCATGGATTCTACAAAATCATTTGTGACTTTTGAGGACATTTTGTTTCATGCCTCCTGTAAAGCCTCTTTTAAGCTTGATTTGTTTGTATGGGAGCGATTCCATACCAAATCACCGAAAAAAAAAAAAAAAAAGTTGGTCGCACGACCGACTCGGATTTTTTTTTAATTTGGTACACAGATTGATGGTATAGAGGTATGAAAAAGCCCAAAAGGAAAGTTACCTGCTCCACTTATTTTCTGAGATACATGCCTTCAAAGTTTGTCCGCCACTTCAAAATACTAAAAAAGTGATGTTATTTAATCATTTTTTATAAAAAATCGTACTCATGCAAAATAAAAGTGTTAGATATCTATAGAAACTAGTTACTCCAGGCATTTTGAAAAAAAATACTAGAACGTTCATAATGAAAATTGCCAAGGTACAGGGCTCTTTGAAGTTGTCGCCACAAAAACTTGATTTTGCAGATTTTGCTAAAATTCAGGCATTTATTACAAAAAAAGGCAAACAAAACCAAAGGTTTTCTTACTTTCTGGTAGTGTACAGGTCCTCCCTGTAAATTGCTACGCAATAAATTTTTTGGGTTTCTCACTCCTTCTTGGAAATATTTTAGCTTAAAGATAAGCCGTAAGGCAAAAAATGCGTTTTTGGCCATCTTGGCAGCCATTTTTCTCATAAAGGGGGAGCAGTAGAAACTTTAATTTTTTTTTTAAACAAGCCACTGATATGTTAGCTATTCACAGGAAAAGAGTTTACTTTTGGTTATTTCTCCCATTAAGAGATATCCTGCTGACAGTATATGCATGTTTTTCGCGACGACCATATGCTTTTGTTCCCCCTCTCATGGACTTAAAATTAATTAAACCAAAAAATAATGATATATTTATTATTAGCTGTATTATCTACCCAATATGTCATGAAATTTAATTTATTAAATCATTGAACAATAAATTAGATAATTGATGAAAAAAAGAAAAAGTATTTCTCTGATGCCTGAGCATTATGCATTCATAATTATAAAGCACTAAATACTTTCTTGAGAAATTAATTAACATAAATGAGCTCTAAATATTTATATTATAAGCAATACCCAATCTTGTGATTGGGATACTCCTGTTTTTAATTGAAGAATTTCTTGAATATCACATGAATATCAGGAAAATAAATGAGGTCTTTTCGTTTGATGTAGGATATTTTATGACAAATTTCATTTGATGGGCTACTAACTGAGCATGGTGATAAAGAGCTATTAATTTCAGCATCGAATTCCATTTTACCTTATTAACAGTTAAATATTTACAAAATAATTAAATAATTAATTTAATATAAAGCCATGCTTGAAGAATTAAAATTAGTGCAACTAATTTATTCCCATACTGATCTTTACAAAATTGACATGCGTTGAGCACTGATAAGAACTGACAAGAAAAAGTTTACTCACTAAAATATTAGTTCACAGATACTATAAAGCATACATTCTATTTTCCACAAAATAATACTGCAACAAAGAACAAGGGTATTCTCCTGTTTATAGCCATCAATCAGGAACAACCAATCACAAGATTGGGTATTGCCTATGAGATAAATATTCGAAGCTCCTTTATTTTAATTGATTTTTCAAGAAATTCTTTAGTGCCTACCCCTTTATACCCTTGTTCTTTGTTGCAGTATTATTTTGTAGAAAATAGAATGTACGCTTTATAGTATCTGTGAACTAGTATTTTAGTGAGTAAACGTATTCCTGTCAGTTCTTATCAGTGCTCAACACATGTCAGTTTTGTAAAGATCAGTATGGGAATAAATTAGTTGCACTAATTTTAATTCTTCAAGCATGGCTTTATATTAAATTATTTATTTAATTATTTTATAAATATTTAACTGTTAATAAGGTAAAATGGAATTCGATGCTGAAATTAATAGCTCTTAATCACCATGCTCAGTTAGTAGCCCATCAAATGAAATTTGTCACAAAGTATCCTACATCAAACGAAAAGACCTCATTTATTTTCCTGATATTCATGTGATATTCAAGAAATTCTTCAATTAAAAGCAGGAGTATCCCAATCACAAGATTGGGTATTGCTTATAATATAACTATTTAGAGCTCATATATGTTAATTAATTTCTCAAGAAAGTATTTAGTGCTTTATAATTATGAATGCATAATGCTCAGGCATCAGATAAATACTTTTTCTTTTTTTCATCAATTATCTAATTTATTGTTCAATGATTTAATAAATTAAATTTCATGACATATTGGGTAGATAATACAGCTAATAATAAATATATCATTATTTTTTGGTTTAATTAATTTTAAGTCCATGAGAGGGGGAACAAAAGCATATGGTCGTCGCGAAAAACATGCATATACTGTCAGCAGGATATCTCTTAATGGAAGAAATAACCAAAAGTAAACTCTTTTCCTGTGAATAGCTAACATATCAGTGGTTTGTTTAAAAAAAAAATTAAAGTTTCTACTGCTCCCCCTTTATGAGAAAAATGGCTGCCAAGATGGCCAAAAACGCATTTTTTGCCTTACGGTTTATCTTTAAACTAAAATATTTCCAAGAAGGAGTGAGAAACCCAAAAAATTTATTGCATAGCAATTTACAGGGAGGACCTGTACACTACCAGAAAGTGAGAAAACCTTTGGTTTTGTTTGCCTTTTTTTGTAATAAATGCCTGAATTTTAGCAAAATCTGCAAAATCAAGTTTTTGTGGTGACAACTTCAAAGAGCCCTGTACCTTGGCAATTTTCATTATGAACGTTCTAGTATTTTTTTTCAGAATGCCTGGAGTAACTAGTTTCCATAGATATCTAACACTTTTATTTTGCATGAGTACGATTTTTTATAAAAAATGATTAAATAACATCACTTTTTTAGTATTTTGACGTGGCGGACAAACTTTGAGGGCATGTATCTCAGAAAATAAGGGGAGCAGGTAACTTTCCTTTTGGGCTTTTTCATACCTCTATACCATCAATCTGTGTACCAAATTAAAAAAAAATCCGAGTCGGTCGTGCGACCCCCATTCGGTGATTTGGTATGGAATCGCTCATGGAGTTTTTTATAATTTTATTAACAAATAAATGACATATAGATGCTTTATAGAGTTCAGGTCTGGTGATTTTGATGGAGTTATTTGTCTTCGTGGGCATTATATAGTAACCACTCTTTGTTTTTTTTTTTTTTTTTTGCCAGTGCATTTTGGATTTTGATCCTGTTGAAAGACGAATGTAGTCTCCAGTCCTAATTTTCTGGCACTATTTTCAAATTATGCCACAACACATTGATGTATGATAGAGCTGTGCAGTGCATTTCACACCAATGAAACGGATATTTCCAACCCTATTGTATGCCATTCATCCCCAAACCAAGTTATAACCACTTCCATGCTTAACTGGTTTTGGTAACTTTTGGGGTTCTACAGCAGCACCCCTTTTTCTCCAAACAGTGATTATGTGCTTTGGTTTGAAAATTTCGAACTTACTTTCGTCGGAAAAAATAACACTTTCTCAGAAATCCATTGTTTTACTTTTATATTTTTTAGCTAACTCGAGTCGTTTTCTTCTGTTGATTTCTGAAATAACTAGTTTCTTCCTTGGCCGTCTTCCTTTTATACCAGCCTTATGCAAAACATTTCTTAAACCCTGAGGTGTTACAACTTTTCCTGATATTGATTCAATGTTAGCGGCTAACAACTTTGCACTTCCTCTTGGATTTTTTTAGAGCCTTTTTAACCGCTTGGAGTTTTTCTCTGACATTAAGCTTGTTTAGTCTCCCTTGTCTTTCTTTGTTATTAACAACACCGGTCTCTTTTTACTTCCTTTTATGTAGTAAAGGAAGTATTGTGATCGCGAAAAAAAAAAAAAAATCTGGTATGGACCCCACACTGCTTCCTTTCACGTGTAATTTTCTTAGTAGTTGCCTAAAGTGTTAAAAAAAGTGCTTGGAGTGAGCAAGGTAACAATTCAAATATTTACTCCCCTAATCTGCCACGAAACAATGCAAAAAATGTTTTACAATGGTTAATTTTCTTTATTTTGCTGATTTTAATATCATTCAGTGAATTTTTCGCAACATATAGCCAATAGCGCCAAATTGAACCCAAATTCAAAAAATAATTTTTTCGCCAAATTTATCGCCAAGTTGGCGTCAAACACTTAGCGACCAAAAGCTTGGCGATATATCGCGAAGTGGTCGCGCCAATTCATATCACTTGAGTCTGCATTGAAATTAACACTGATTTACCTCAAAAAAGGGGTAAAACACCCCCTTGGGAATATTCGAATGCAAACACAAGGGGAGGTGCACAACTAGACCATCCTCAGAGCCTACATACCAAGCTAGAAGCTTCTACGGCATATAGTTTTTGAGTTATGCGACACACATCCGCACATACATCCGCACATACGTACATACAGACGTCACGAGAAAACTCGTCGTAATTAACTCGGGGGTGGTTGAAAAGGATTTTTCGTCTGCTTATATGTTGTAGGTACATATGCACGTGCTGACAGGTTGAAAAAACTACTGTACATTCATTCGGGTATGAACAAAATCAAAATTTAGACTCAAATTTGAGTGATTTTTTTTTCGCGATCACAATACTTCCTTTACTACGTAAAAGGAAGTAAAAATCACTCAAATTTGAGTCTAAATTTTGATTTTGCTCACCCCCGAATAAATGTTTAGTAGTTTTTTCGACCTGTCAGCACGTCAGTGTTTGGCGCAACTTAACGATACCTCGCCAAGTTGGCGACAAATTTTGCAAAAAAATTATTTTTTGAATTTGGGTTCAACTTGGCGCTATTGGCGATATTGGCGACCTGTCAGCACGTGCATATGTACCTACCAACATATAAGCAGCCGAAAAATCCTTTTCAACCACCCCCGAGTTAATTACAACGAGTTTTCTCGTGACGTCTGTATGTACGTATGTGCGGATGTATGTATGTATGTATGTGGGTCGCATAACTCAAAAACTATATGCCGTAGAAGCTTCTAGCTTGGTATGTAGGCTCTGAGGATGGTCTGGTTGTGCACCTCCCCTTGTGGTTGCATTTGAATGTTCCCAAGGGGGTGTTTTACCCCTTTATTGGGGTAAATCAGTGTTAATTTCAATGCAGACTCAAGTGATATGAATTGGCGTGACCACGTGGCGACATGTCGCCAAGATTTTGGTCGCCAAGTGTTTGACGCCAACTTGGCGACCTATCTCCAAGTTGGCGACAAATTTGGCGATTTTTTTTTTATTTTTTTTGAATTTGGGTTCAACTTGGCGCAATTGGCGATATTTTGCGAAAAATTTTCTGAATGATCTTAAAATCAGCAATATTTAGAAAATTAACCATTGTAAAATATTTTTTGCATTGTTTCGTGGCAGATTAGGGGAGTAAATATTTGAATTGTTACCTTGCTCACTCCAAGCACTTTTTTTTAAAGGCAACTACTAAGAAATTTACACGTAAAAGGAAGTAGTGTGGGGTCCATACCAGATTTCTTAGAAAATTAACCATTGTAAAATATTACTTCCTTTTACGTAGTAAAGGAAGTATTGTGATCGCGAAAAAAAAAAATCTGGTATGGACCCCACACTACATCCTTTTACGTGTAAATTTCTTAGTAGTTGCCTTAAGTGTTAAAAAAAGTGCTTGGAGTGAGTAAGGTAACAATTCAAATATTTACTCCCCTAACCTACCACGAAACAATGCAAAAAATGTTTTACAATGGTTATTTTTCTAAATATTGCTGATTTTAATATCATTTAGTGAATTTTTCGCAAAATATCGCCAATAGCGCCAAGTTGAACCCAAATTCAAAAAATAATTTTTTCGCCAAATTTGTCGCCAACTTGCGATATGTCGCCAAGTTGGCGTCAAACACTTGGCGACCAAAAACTTGGCGACATGTCGCCAAGTGGTGGTCTGTATTGAAATTAACATTGATTTACCCCAAAAAAGGGGTAAAAGACCCCTTTGGGAACATTCGAATGCAATCACAAGGGGAGGTGCACAACTAGACCCCCCTCAGAGCCTACATACCAAGGTAGAAGTTTCTACGGCATATAGTTTTTGAGTTATGCGAGCCACCCTTTACGCACATACATCCGCACATACGTACATACAGACGTCACGAGGAAACTCGTCGTAATTTACTCGGGGGTGGTCGAAATTGATTTTTCGGCTGTTTGTATGTTGTTAGGTACATATGCACGTGCTGACAGGTCGAAAAAACTACGCGACATTCATTCAGGGGTGAGCAAAGTCAAAATTTAGACCGAAATTTGAGTGAAATTTTTTTCGTGAACACAATACTTCCTTTACTACGTAAAAGGAAGTAAAAATCACTCAAATTTGAGTCTAAATTTTGATTTTGCTCACCCCCGAATGAATGTTCAGTAGTGTTTTCGACCTGTCAGCACTTGCGTATGTACCTACCAACATATAAGCAGCCGAAAAATCCTTTTCAACCACCCCCGAGTTAATTACGACGAGTTTTCTTGTGACGTCTGTATGTGCGGATGTATGTGCGTATGTGTGTCGCATAACTCAAAAACTATATGCCGTAGAAGCTTCTAGCTTGGTATGTAGGCTCTGAGGATGGTCTAGTTGTGCACCTCCTCTTGTGGTTGCATTAGAATGTTCCCAAGGGGGTGTTTTACCCCTTTTTTGGGGTAAATCAGTGTTAATTTCAATGAAGACTCAAGTGATATGAATTGGCGCGACCACTTGGCGATATGTCGCCAAGCTTTTGGTCGCCAAGTGTTTGACGTCAACTTGGCAACATATCGCCCAGTTGGCGACAAATTTGGCGAAAAATTATTTTTGAATTTGAGTTCAACTTGGCGATATTTTGCGAAAAATTCACTGAATGATATTAAAATCAGCAATATTTAGAAAATTAACCATTGCAAAATATTTTTTGCATTGTTTCGTGGCAGATTAGGGGAGCAAATATTTGAATTGTTACCTTGCTCACTCCAAGCACTTTTTTTAACACTTAAGGTAACTACTAAGAAATTTACACGTAAAAAGAAGTAGTGTGTGGTCCATACCAGATTTTTTCCCTTTGCCCCCCCCCCCCTTCAAAATTTGAAATGACGTCCCTGAGTAGATCTCAATTAATACTTAAAATGAAAAAGAGAAAAATTTTATGGTTGTATAATAACGAAAAATATTTTTGAAAAAAAAAAAACACGAATATTACAATTAATGTATTAAATTTTGAAAATGAATTGTATACTTTTTACTTCCTTTTACGTAGTAAAGGAAGTATTGTGATCGCGAAAAAAAAATTATTCAAATTTGGGTCTAAATTTTGATTTTGCTCACCCCCAAATGAATGTTGAGTCGTTTTTTCGACCTGTCAGCACTTGCGTATGTACCTACCAACATATAACCAGCCGAAAAATCATTTTCAACCACCCCCGAGTTAATTACGACGAGTTTTCTCGTGACGTCTGTATGTACGTATGTGCGTATGTGTGTCGCATAACTCAAAAACTATATGCCATAGAAGCTTCTCGTTTGGTATGTAGGCTCTGAGGGTGGTCTAGTTGTGCACCTCCTCTTGTGGTTGCATTCGAATGTTCCCAAGGGGGTATTTTACCCCTTTTTGGGGGTAAATCAGTGTTAATTTCAATGCAGACAAGTGATATGAATTGGCGCGGACCAATAGGCGATATATTGCCAAGCTTTGGTCGCCAAGTGTTTGACGCTAACTTGGCGACAAATTTGGCGAAAAAAATATTTTTTGAATTTTGACTCAATTTGGCGCTATTGGCGATATTTTGCGAAAAATTCACTGAATGATGTTAAAATCGGCGATATTTAGAAAATTAATCATTGTAAAACATTTTTTTGCAATGTTTCGTTGCAAACTAGGGGTTTAAATGTTTGAATTGTTATCTTGCTCGCTCCAAGCACTATTTTAACACTTAAGGCATCTACTAAGAAATTTATACGTAAAAGGAAGTAGTGTGGGGTCCATACCAGATTTTTTTCGTTGATCTTTAGATCTAGCTATTTGGTGACAGAAATACAGTATTAGATAGGTGGCGCTGCAAACTGTGAGAATATTTTGCCATTTCACTTTGCCCCGCTACTTCACTTTACCCCACATTCCCCTCTTTGATTCAGATGAAATTTTTTTCAGAATTTTTTAAAAAGTATTTCCCGTTCTCAAATGACCATATAATTTTATACTTATCTAAAATCCGTCGCAAAGAGCCACCTGGTGGCGATAACTCAATTTCGTTAGAAAGTGCAGATTCGACTTTTGTGCTTAGCACGGCAGCATAGGGCTCCTGCATTTCTTTTGTCAGAAACGAAGCTTTTGTCGGATGCCAGTGGAAACAAGAAACCCAACGATGATAAAAAAATTCGTGATTCCAAAAGACATAATTTGAATTCAAGACGTTAAAAATTCAAAGGAATACCAGGAGCTGGATACTGGATTTTTTTAAAATAATTTTTAATTTTGTTATCGGCTTTTGTTAGTACAGTAGAGAACCAATTATCCGGGATGTTTGGGACCACAGCTATCCCTGCTGGGGCCGTGGTGGCCCGATCGGTAAGGCATCGGACTCGTGTCCGGAGGGACCCGGGTTCGAAACCCAGCCGATCAAAGATCCACCGCCTTGATTAATGGTGGCTGGGAGGCGTTAAAAATGTCGTGGTCACAAAGTCCTCCAAGTGAAACGATACCTCTGGGGGTGCTGGGCCCTAGGGTTTGCTCGACCCTAGGTTCTGGTTCAAAATTAAGAACAGAGCGCTCTTCAGGGCCCTATCCCGGTTAAACCACGAAGCTGTGGTAGGTACGGGGGACCCTGGAGAGTGTGAAGTGAAGTGAAGCTATCCCTGCTAACTGAATTTCCCGGTTTTCTGAATCGCTACGAAGCGATATTTGCCAATTGTTTATAAAACCCAAGTTACTATAACAAATAAATGCATCCTGAAGAGAAAACGATCCAGAAGTGCTAAAAGATATTACAATATTAAAAATTTTTGAGCTATATGCCACTTATATGGTACTTATGAAGAAACCGTTCATATTCATTTAGTTATTTCAAAAGAAAAACAAAAAAAAAAGCTCTTCATTTTTTAGAAATTGCCGAAAATTCGTATTTTAAAAAGTGGCGGAAAAATCGACAAAATGTTGCCGGTTTTCTGGTTTCCCGGTATTTTGGTTCCCGGATAAAAGGTTCTGTACTGTATTAAATTTGACTCTTTGATTATAATACTACACTGCAAGAAATAGACTTGTTTTTACAGTGTAATACAGGCAGCAGAGGTTCCAGTTTAAAACTAAAATGCACAGTAATAAATTGTAAAACTAGCAATTTTACAGTTTCTTATTGTAAAGCATCAATTTTTTAGCTCATTACCACGAAATTAGCTATATTATACTATAAAACCAACAGTATAATACTGGCTAGAGATGCACCGATAAGCAAATTGGCCGATTACCGATTTCCGATTAATCCGGTTAATCGGTTCAGCCGATTAATGATTGTTTTTAATACTACCAATTTTATCATCACTGTTTTTTCTCTCCTATACATTTCCGAGTTTAGAAATAGTAAGTAATTTATTCCCAAGAGATGATTTTTTTTTCCATTTTCCTAATTTTCACAAAATAATTTCAATATTTTATCAAATTTCTTAGAATCGGTACTGCCGATTAATCGGTGCATCCCTAATACTGGCAGCAGAGGTTCCAGTTTAAAACTAAAATGCACAGTAATAAACTATAAAATTAGCAATTTTACAGTTTATTACTGTAAAATTAGCTCTTTTATACTGTAAAAACAACATATATTTTTTACAGTGCACGGGCTTAATTTTTTTTTTTTATTCTTAATTTTAATACCGGCTTTTGTCTGTACTCAATTTCGCTCTGGAAGTATTAATGTACCTGTTGATATTTAACTTGTCAGTTGGGCGTAATGGATCGAAAGGACGATCTTTCACATTTTGAAGGATCTTCCATCTTGCTTTCTCATTCTTTCGATCACTTCCACAATGCCGAGACGTATTTTTAGAGCGCGTCCCGATCCGCTGCTAAAAACCTGACAATATCCTCATGTTTTCCGCTGGCACGATTGTGCAGCATCTGCAGTAAAATTTCTAATTTTAGCATTTTCTTGTTTAATGTGGGAGGGAAACAGTCTCAATCAAAATTGCCCTTGGAATGCGCAAACATTTCCCTTGATATCAATATTCTTTAAAACAAAATAAAATACTCTTGCAGCTTTTAAAACTTATTGCTTTTATTGGATGTCTGTCCATCCATAAGTTAACTTTTTTTTGCATTGATAAAGGTATTCCTTGTAACGCCATATAGTGTCTTATATGCTTTTACTGTTTCAGAGTTTTAAAAAACTAAAAAGCCAGTTGTTGCACCAAAATGAACTAAACTACTTGATTTAAATTTTCGAAGGGTCGTTTTTTTTTAATCAGATCGCAATTTTGTCGCTACGTACGCATTTTCAAGTTTTTTTTCCCTATCAAGTAGATATACGAGGGGCATTTCTAACGTAAATACCGTCTTGGTATAAATTAAAAGCAAGCAAAGATATCTGTATATTTTTTTTTGCATGAAAGCCCATACCTTAACCTACTTTTCTACATAACTGTCACCAATTAGAACGGCACTTATCATATCGTACAATCAGCTTTAAAGTCTCTCTTCAAAGAAATATGCCGCCACTGCATTACGATCAACCTGACATTTCCATCATTGTCGTGGCACTAGCTAGCCGCCGAGGTGCTGCTTCAGATGAAAAAACAGGTAGTAGTCACTGGATGCTCTATCTGGGTTGCTTTGGCACAAAATCTTCATTAATGAAGGAAGGTCGATCACTCCGTTCCTTGGTGTGCACATTAGAGTGGCCATCTTTGAACGCTAGGACCCAAATCCTAACCACTCCGTCGCTCATAATGGTTTCACCCAGTGGTCGGAAGTAGCGCGCTACAAGTAGCGGAACTACTATTATAGCTACATTTTTTAGTAGTTTGTAGTGTAGCGCACTGCTTTTTAAAAAGAAGTAGAGTAGTGAGTAGCGCGATACAAAAAGATAGTAGTTTGTAGCGATTTCTGGAAACTACTTTTAAATCAAAAAAATAAATAAATAAATGATGCACAGCAGCGGACACAATGAGAAATAAAAACCATAAAAGTATGAGCTGATCCTTAGATACATCACTTTGACGAAATACATTCTATCTGTTTGATGTCGTTGGTTTATTTGGTATCATCATTTTTATATTTCTTCAAATAATCTTCATATTCCTAAATATTCCCTGACAAGAAATTAAAAAAAAAAAATGAAGGTGGAATTCTTTCAAACTTTCTGCTTTTGAATCCTTGTAGCGAATATTCGTAAAAATTGTAAAAAAAAAATCTAAAAAGGACAAATTTTAGCAAAAAAAAAAGGAACAAAAAGGAGAAGTAACAACTAAAATCAAAGAAAATTCCTAGTTCTATTCCCTATTCAAATGAGTCAATTCATTAATGTAAACTACTTTTCGAATTTTTTCGGTCAATCCTCAAACGGTGTATGCTTTTTATTTATTTATTTTTTGAAAAGTAGCGAAGTAGCGACTACAATTCAAACGTAGTTTGTAGTCGCTACATTTAAAAAAAATAGTTGTAGCTGTAGTTAACTACATGAATAACAAAGTAGTTGTAGTTATAGTTCGTTACAAAAGAAATGTAGTTTTTCCAACCACTGGTTTCACCATGTACTGAGGAAATCTCGCGATAAATATCGATAGCTTTTTACCCCCCCCCCTTTTGCAGTTAAAAACGAATCACCGCCCGTACTTAACAGTCCGCGGCACTCTCAATCGATGGACGTTTTTTGAAGGTGATTGTACGATATGATAAGTGTCTTACATTTAATGGCAATTATGTAGAAAAATAGTTTAAGGCTTTCATGTAAAAATACAATTGTAAGGATATAATTCAACTTCGCAGAAATGGCCTATGACTCCTCCTTTTTTCAGGATTGTCCATTTTTAGGAAGGGGTGATACGCAGATGAAAATTGAGGAATGGGATTCACAATTGATGGGGGAATTTGAATGGGTAGAAATTCTACCTATTTTAAGGAATGGACTCGTTTTCTCATTTGATTGACACCGGCCATCTCGTCGCGGTTGAATTATATTTCTGTTTGTTTTGTATTTACATTAAAACGGCACTTACTTTAAAAATACGCCTCGTATTTTGCCATTAATTAAGATAGTTAGGACCCTTACAAGCTAAGAGGCCCAAAACTAGTCAATTAAAAATAAGTATTTTAGTTAGTTATCGGAATATATGACCGTGATTAATTTTTCCGGTTTTTCTCACTCAAAGTTCTTATAGTAGACGTAGCTTAATTGAATCAATGGATAATTGAATCAACCACTTTAACGAATCAAATCCTCAAAAATTTGCCGCTTTATTGAATCAAAACCGTTTAGCACAAACGTGATTCACACATGTAAAGCGGCGGCTACTGTATTTAGAACTGATAATAGAACATAAAATAAAAATATGACAAACGATACATAAAAAATATAACAGTAGAATTGTTCTATTTCCTTACTAAGCAATCACAGTTGCTTTTTAATCTTACTTGGCCGGAAAAAAAACTTGATTTTTGTGATACTATGGTGATGAAAATGACTCCAGCTAGTTGCTTTTAAAGTTATTTCGAGAGATTAATTTTCGTCGAAAAAGTTACAAATAGTCTGCGGTCTGCTTTCATTTTTTCAAAATTTAGCTAAAGCAGATTTTGCATTAAAACCCTATTTTTCATTGTATAAAATTACGTTTTCTCGAGAAACACATACACACACTGGTATACTCTCTTTCTCTTTCACACACAGGAAAAAACTAATCTAACAAGTACCAAGCTTAAATTAAAAATTTAAGCTCCTGACCCTGATTGCCAACCGCTTATTAAAACGAACTTCTCTGATCATAAAGCATTTTAAATCTAAATATTTTAATTGTTTTCGAGAGGGTATGATAACCACAGAAAATTAAAGGTAATCTTTACTGTAAAATTTGCTATTCGCAAGAGCAGAATAAAGAAGGCAAATTGAAAATTCCTATACTAAAATCAACTATAAGTATTTTAGTTGTCAACAAATGAAAACTGGAAACAGATAAGCATTTTAAATTATGGAGTTTTCTTTCCTCGTCGGCCAACAATGACATCGGTTTCCAATCCTGTAGATTAATCTTTAGCCACATTTGCTAAAAGAAGTTATGATTCGAGTTCTATATTACATGAAAGTTTTAAACACATCTTATAAGACGCAGAAATTTATTTTCTTTCTTTTGGTACTATTGTTTTAAAATTTCCAGTAATTTCACTTCAAAAATCACGAATAACATGTTAAAGGTTTTTAAGTAAAATCTTTGTTAATTAATGCCATCTGAAGACGTGACCTAGCTAAGAACACTCTCAATCAGTTCACCTTTCAAAAAAAAAAATCAAAATCAGTCCATCCGTTTTGTCTGTACGGTGCCACAGACAGATAGACACACAGAGCGACAGATAGACAAATCGACAGATACACAGACACGTCTAACTTATTCCCCCTTCATTGTTGCGTCAGGGGAAAAACGGCTGAGTCTCAAAAAAGAGAAACACGTCAGAATCGAAATTTTAAACAACCTCAGTTGTTCAAATTTATTTTGCACTGCTGTACTTAACATGCAAGAAGTCGTCGAAGTAGAAAATTGAGTAAAAGGTTTTCTGATTTAGCCGCGTCCCAATCCTCCCTCGTTATAAATTTAATTGGTCCGCTTTAACCTTTTTTAATATTATTTATTTGGTTACGTTCATTTAATTTTCTTGATAACAAGATTGCATGATTGAAATTAATTTTCTAAAACTACTTTTGGAAAAAAAAAGAAAGGCAGTAGGAATTTCAGCAAGACAGTCACATACCCTACGAGATGAGAGCAGCCACAAAAGGAGGAATTAAGGAGGGGGGGGGCGGCAGGTGTAAAAACGGAAGAGTCTCAAAAAGAGAAGCACGTCGTAATAAAAATTTTAAGCCCACGTCATTGTTCTAATTTTATTTTATATTGCTGTACTTAACAATCAGGAAGTGGTTGAAATAGAAAATTGCTTAATCGTTTTCCCATTTACTTGCCTGCATGCCAATTCAATCCTTCCTCCCTTGTTATTAATTTTCTTTCTGTGTTTTGGCGCTGTCGGCTTTCGTAAATCAGTTTTCAACGATGACGTTCCCCAGCAAGAACACAAGCGAATGTGAAAGCTACAGGTCCTGGACCTGTTCCAAAGGGGCCAAGTGTGCATACGCCCCCCTATCCGCCGTTTATTATTGGATTCGGCCTCAAACACGCCCCCCCCCCTCCAAATCCTTGGCGATTTTGGCATCTCTCGATGCTCCTCGTACTCAGCAAATAGTTCCTTAAAATAGCGCCACGGAAAAAGTGGTGTCAAGGGCTGCTGCCAAGATAATTTCACGTGACCTTTAAATGAGATTTCCTCCTTTTTTGTTACTTTTTGCTGCTTTGCCTTCGAAAACCATCAATGAAATAGTTCGTTGAAAATAAAGTTTGTATGTTTTCAACAAAATTTGCAATGTTGAATGAACCCTCGCAAAAGGGGTAAAAATTGATTTAGAACGACAAATTATTGCGAAAAATTGCAAGGTTCGAAAAAAAAAAAAAACTTTTAGAGGCTGTATCTCAAAAACTATTGGGTCTAAAAAGATGGTCTTGGATTCATATTGTAGCAAATTTTGTCTACTTTAAAACTGCCAATGTATGTATTATTGAAAAAGCAGTCGTTTAGGGATGAAATCGCCAAAAACTAAAGTAAAGGGCAAATTTTCGGGGTCTTTTCGATTTTTGACAAAGTTGCGTTCGGCGCTTGAAGTCACAAATTTGGATTTTTTATTCGATCAACATCCTAAGCAACTGAGCAAAAAATTAGAACTACCCGATATTACGCACACTACACCCCCCTTTTAGGCGACTAGGTTACTAGACTACCCGAATTCTCAGAAGAACCCTGGATGTAAAACGATGACTCAGACTCTTAGTCACTGTCTCAAAAGTCTCGATTCACATCGAACGTCCGGCACCGAAAACGACAAGACATTCGAAAATGTCACGCTCTGGTTGTGAGCGAGTTCGTTGTTCCAGAAGAGGCATTCGACTCAGGTGTGTTCTGTGAGTCAGGAAGCACAACAAGTGTCTTTCAGACTTTTGGTTTACTCAATTTGTGTGATTTCATATTCCTAAAGGTAAGATTTTTCTTGGGATGAAATCCGGTTTCAATCCCGCTCCTTGAGGCAGTAGTTCTCGACTTTTTCGAGGCTATTACCCATATAAAGCGGGTAATATGTTACCAGTTACCCTCATAAATGTTTATTCTGTAGATAGTGACGGATACACTGTAAAAAAGGAATGTTGTTTTTACAGTATAATACAGCTAAGTTTATGGCAATAAACTGTAAAAATTGCTAATTTTATAGTACAAAACGGTGAAATTGCTAATTTTACAGCAATAAGGAAAGCTAGCCAGTTTGGTTTTATGTAGGGAAAATGTAGGGCAAAGTGAAATAGCTAAGATAACGTATCTGTTTCAATACGAACCAGTTGGAGATTTGTTCTAAAAATCCGTGTTCTAAAAATCCGTGTATAAAGAAGGCTTAATGTATTTTGTAATACAGCTATCGTTGAATTGTTATTTTTCACTTATGGCAGTTATTCTGCACTTTCAAAAAAAGATGGAAATTTTTCATGTCAAAAGCAATGGGGCAAAGTAGAAAATACAATATTTTTAGAATGAAACATTTTCTATTTGACGAGTAACAGTAATTTTCATCAAATGATTGCGTAAATGATCGAATAAATGAATTGTAATGGAAACATAAAGGAATAAATAATTAAACAAATAAATGATTGAATTACTATATGAGAAAAAATGAGTGAATATTAATAGAGAGTGAATAGCAAAATAAGTGAATGGATGAATAAATAAATGAATTCTAAGTAAAATCATGTGAATAAATTAATAAATGAAGAAATACGTACGTGATTTAATAAACGAATGCATAAGCAAACCAAATGAACTATTTCACTTTGACCCATCCACTTTGCCCCGCGTGCACTTGACAAATTACATTGAGCATTTAAAATCAAAACATGACTAATCTATATACATAAATGACTATAATTCAACTTCGCAGAGATGGCCTATGACTCCTCCTTTTTTCAGGATTGTCCATTTTTAAGAAGGGGTGATACGCAGATGAAAATTGAGGAATGGGATTCACAATTGATGGGGCAATTTGAATGGATAGAAATTCTACCTACTTTAAGAAATGGACTCATTTTCTCATTTGATTGACACCGGCCATCTCGTCGTGGTTGAATTATACTTTTTGTATGTATGTCCGGGGTAATCTTCCAAACTACTGGACCAATCTTAACCATTTTTTCACCGTAGATAGCTACAGTAACAGGGAGCAGGATAGGCTATAATTTATTTCTAAAAAGCTTAGTTTAAAAAAGTTATTATGGAAAATAGTAAATTTCATGTAATCTATATACATAAATGACTACTTTTTGTATGTATGTCCGGAGTAATCTTCCAAACTACTGGACCGATCTTAACCATTTTTTCACCGTAGATAGCTACAGTAACAGGGAGCAGGATAAGCTATAATTTATTTTTAAAAAGCTTAGTTTAAAATAGTTATTATGGAAAATAGTAAAGTTTCCTCATTAAATGATTAAATTTTCAACCCATTGTTGCAAAATTTGGTTGCCTCGCAACAACAATATGAATAGTATCATGATGAAAATTTTGAACCAAGGCTTCTCTGGAGTAAGTATGAAATTTATTGCTTTTTTAGGAGTTTTATATTCATCTATGCCAATGATCGGTACCGGGGGTAAATAAAAAGAGAATCGATTTTGGCAACATTTAGAAAATAGAAAGCGATTTTTGGAAAATCACACGTATGAAATAAATAACGCATTTAAGTTTGATTTCACGTTCTTCTTCACACCCACATATGTCAAGTAATCAACCGCAGTCACAAAAAATACCTTTGAGAAATATGATTCTACTGATGGGCTTAGTTGAAAGTCATGTTTTTATTTTCTCGGATTTGGCATGTTGCATTTAAACCCGTGCGACGCCGGGCACATCAGCTAGTTGATACCATAAACTAAAATGAATCACTGCAGCTATAAAGTTAATTGCTAATTTAGTTCACAAATTAATTTCAAGGCCGAACTTAGCAAATACATAATTGTGGACAACGTACTTTTGAAAGATAATGAGCTTTGAAAGTAAGTCCAAGGTTTTCGACGCTTCCCATGGTTACAGTCCCCAATAAAAACTTTTCTAAAAGCTATTTAAAATTTTAATTAATATTTTACGCATTAGACAGAATTTATACTGTTTACATATGAAAAAACTATTTGTTTGCTTGTATAAGGGCGATTCTCTGTAAACTCGTCATTTTTCACACGAAATCTGTCCGGGCACGGTTTTTTGAAATGTTCATATAATTATAATACTATTGCTCAGAAAATGAATCTATTACTTTGGTTTGAAAGAGGGCCAATTGAAGTTTGTGTTTTTCTGATAAATCATGATAGGGGGTAAGTCCGCCTAGTATAACTAGGCAGGGGACTGTGCCAGGTGACTGTGTTTTTGCTCTTTGTTGCGTAATATCTGCAAAACTATTGGAACATAATTAGTTACGAGACTACCTATAAATTTAGGCACAAATCCTGGATATAATAACTAATATGTTTTATAATTAAATTAATTGACATTAATAAAATCACTTCCCAGAGGACTGTTTTCGCAACGATCCCGATGCATACTTTCATTACAAATGTGGCTCTCAAACTAAGCAAAGTAGCGTTTCAACACCGTTCTCGGCGAATACGGCAAATTCACACTGATTACTTTAAACTTCGTGCCAAAAAGAATTTGTAAAGATTATAGATTTTTCGTATTACAGCTTTGAATTAGTTGCAGGGGACTGTTTGAAAAAACTCCGAACAGAATTTACATGGCAATGTTAAGTTTTAGAAATACGTAATTATACCTTATTTCATAAGAAAAATATAGCTTCTATATAAAATATAGCTATTCTATTTTTATATATTAATTGCCAAATTTATCTAGTGTTAATAGGTTTCTTGAAATACTATCTTTAACAGTTAGACTATGGGATTGGGACAGCCAGGGGACTGTTTTTGGCGCTTAGATAATTTCTAGAAAAAAAATTAACTTGTTATCACTCTAAATACAATTGGGCCACAAAGTATTAATGCTTTACTTGTATTAAGAGTGATAATTACTTTATTACACTTTATTATTTTTGAAATACTCCGGCCGGACAGCCAATTACCAGTTTACAGAGAATCGCCCATAAACTAAATAAGGACTGCACCGCACATCAATAGAACTCAATTAATAAAATGATAATTACAAAAAAATTTTCATTTTGCAACAACAAGAACTATTTTTGAAAAACCACGAACTGGGTAAATAATAGTTATCAAATTTTTAAAATGTCGTGCGTAATTTTTTTCGTGGATCTTTGGAGCTATTGATTTTTTGACAGGAATCAATCATGTGTCTAGGAACTTAGCTAAAATATTGCTAGATAGGTGGCAATGCAAACTGTGAAAATGTTTTACCATTTCACTTTGCCCCACATTCCCCAACTTATTTCTTTTTAAATTCATTTGATTGAATTATTTTTCTTAATACGGTAAAATTCTCGATTATCCGCTGGTTTCTCGAAAAAAGAAAAGTCTTAGTTAACTTTATTCTTGTAGAAACTTAGTTACCGTCAGGCCCATCATTTAGGGGGCAGGGGGGTCATTTGCCCCCCCCCCTGACTTTGAGAAATCAATGTATTTACATATAAGTGGGCGTGGTTTTTGTTGTTTTCTGGTGAAATTGTATTGTGTTTTTACCCTTTGCCCCCCTCCCCCCTGGAAAAACTTGAAATGACGTCCCTGGTTGCCGTTATAGATTTTATATGCTCGAGAGCCTCAGATACAAATAATTCTTTATGCTGTACCTATCGTCACTGTTTGTACATATCACGTTTTAGGGCGCTTTTACACTTGACGACACGACAACGACGAAAGTCGGACGGTAATACAGCAACGATAAGTACCGTGTCGTGTCGTTTATAGCACTGCTTTTCCACTCAAACGATATCGTTTCTCCGAACGGGTCATTTTCCATCGCATTTCATTTCGAGATAGCACTGTGCTCACACGTATATTATTATGGCTCCTCCATTTATCAGATTACGACTGTTATATTTACTTTACTTCCAGCAAAAGAAAACAAATGAAAAATACGATATTGAGTGCATGATATTCACAACTTTATTACATTCTCACTCACCTTGTTTACTAAGAACGAAACGCATACTATCTGCTGGAATTGCAGAGCGATAAATGGCGGATCTAACTCCCAAAAGTTTGCCATAGAACTTTTTAAAATTAAGTCCACAGTTCGCCATGATATAAGTTGGTCGTCGCAATATAGTTTTGTTTTGTTTTCGTAATTGTAGTGCTCTTTAGTACTAAGCGAGTGTATCCCCATTTCGTTATAATGAAGAGAATTCGTTAACAAATATGTTTCGTTGTCAATCGTCTCTTCGTTGACACCATCGCTTCTTTGCGAATAGATTCGCCATTTATCCCTCGGCGGCGCCAACACTGTCAGAATGAAAACTTGAGTTTTTTTTTGTTGCATTAAAAATCGTCTGAGCAACAATAATGAAACAAAATACCAACTAAAATGAATAAAATTGTTTTATTGCTACATCTTTTGTTTATCGTCTGCAAATTGAAGCTTATATTTATTAATAAAGAGATGTCGAATTTAAACGCAATTGCTATATAGTTCGAAGAAAGTAAACAGATGGATGAGTATCGTCCCGATTTTAAAGGAGAGACGGATGCCATCCGACACGAATGGGACGACAAACGACAGCGTTCGGTCGGAGACGGCAGAATCGTCCTGGAATCGGGAGATGGAAAAGCGCATAGCATATTTTAATGCATTTTGCGTGCTCCAATGTCGGATGACGACAATCGCTTACGATTTATCGTTGCCGTGTCGGTAAGTGTAAAAGCGCCCTTAAGTGTAATGCACTTTTTTGAAGCAAAAGACATTTTCTATCTTCTTTTCCCCTTATTTTAAGCTTTTTTCGAACTATCCGCGATAGACGTGCCACCCAATTCCGCGTATAATCGGGGGTGCACTGTAGCAATTTCTAGCGAGAAATCTTGATGTTTCGTAACACTGTTTTGTTTTCTTTTGCGGATAAGGTCGCTGCGGTAATCATAGCTGAGCTGTGTCACACTGATTTGCCAAGTGTTTAATTACACATTTGCAAACTCTGTCGGAAGTGTTGCCGTTTGTTACATCACGTTTTGCAGCATGTCTGGTAAGGATGACGTGTGTATTTCTCCAGCAGTAACCAACCTCGGAAATACTGGAAATGAATGCCCGTTGCGCAACTTCTGCAGATTGCCTCACTGAAAAAAATAATTGTTCTTTTTTACAGTTTAAAACAGCTAATTTTACAATAATGAGCTGTAAAAATTGTTTATTTTACATTAAGAAACAGAAAAATGGATGCACCTACAGTAATAAACTGTAAAAGTGCTAGTTTTAACCTTTTGGTTAACCCTGGTTTAATGAATCCTACATGGCTGGAATCATGCTGAAACTTTTAAGTACCACTCCTTGTATTTTGCCTATACTACAATGCAACCTTTCTTGGCAAAAGCATCGTGACATCAGCGTGACGTTTGCGTGACTTTAGCCTATGAAAAACGAGCTAGATAAAACGTCACAGCCTATTTGGTGAATTAGAGGAGATCGCTGACTGCTTGTGAGCTCTTATTGGCTCATCCCGTAGTGACGTCAGTGCGATTAGCATTTATAGCGATTGCAACTTATCCAAACATTAGAACGCATTAGAACACATTAGAACGTTTCTTGATAAAAACATCGTGACGTCAGCGTGACGTTTGCCTATGAAAAACGAGCTAGATAAAACGTCACAGCCTATTTGGTGAATTAGAGGAGATCGCTGACTGCTTGTGAGCTCTTATTGGCTCCACCCGTAGTGACGTCACTGCTAAGTTAAGTTGCATTTTAGTATAGAGGCCGACAGATGGTACCTGCGATCGGAAACAGTTTTTCTTAGGGGCCCTAAGTCGCGGGAGCCTTAGACCCTACTGATTTTCGTAATTTTTGTACTGGGTATGTATGTTGTTTGGTGTATTTTCAACTAAAAAAAAATGTATAAAAATTCATTGCTAAATTAATTTTGGACATAAAGGGTCGAGTTGAGTTCGGTGATTTTTAGTTTGACAAATGTTAAATTTAAATCAAATTAAAAATGTTAAGACAGCAACAACCTATGAATTTCAGAATCTAAAGTCGTATTGTTTTTAATACACAATTTTTTTAGTTTCATATGTGGGTTTGTATGTATGTTACTCTTAATGAAATATAAAATTCACGTTCTTAGCAAATATAAAAGTAATGTATTTAATACCGTAAAATGGGGTGTATATAGGAACAGCGGGCTCAATCGGAACAAAACTTCTCGACCGTACAAAGAAATTTTTTATAAATATAGTATTGGGTATTTTTCGCCATTAATTTTTTTTAGAAAGGTAAGATCATAGGAAGCAGGAAAAAATTAGTTTTGTCAATCTGGTAACGCTACTGGCTTCTAAGGAGGGCTGCACGTGGAATGCTAGAAAACATCACGTTTTCATAGACTGCAAAATTTCATATGTAAAAACAAACCTTCTTATAATTGTTACCTAAGAGTGGTATGTTTTAATTATGCATGTATTTGAACAACAGAATACCACAGTAGAATTTACATTTTTTTTTAAATTGTGTCATAAAAATGAAGAACTCTGAAAAATGCCATAGGAAAAAAAATTGCTGGGTGAATCGGAACACTTTGTTCTGTTTTTCCAATTCAAACTTACTTGAAGGAAACTGTTTGAAAAATCAAGATTCTAACTCCAGTTCTTCTAGTCAAGACCAGGATTTATTACTATTTATCCCTTCTTGTGAGCAACTAGATCTTAGAATGACAGAAAGTTGCAGATTTAAAAAGATTTTTGCTTCAAGAGACTTCTTTTTGCTTAAAATACATGGGGAAAGTCACACAGACTTTATGTAGCAAAAGTCCAGCACACAGACAGTGATGAATAAGTGGGAAAATCTTATAGGACAATCCCCGAAGCCCAGAGCTTTCAAGAAACTAAAGAAAAGGCAGCGTTCATCCCAGAAGGTGTTATGAAAAAACTTCAGCCATAAGCCACAACTGCTACTTTTAAGGACAAGTACATATTTGTGGACGACATGAGTGACTTCAATTTATGTTAAATCTTTGTATTTTAATACAAAAGCATGTCTTAAAATTAATTTTAATTTTTCATAAGTTCAAAATTATTTTGAATTTTGGTAAGTCATAAACGTTTACTATTATAGAAAATAAACTTTTATTTGACAATAACTATATGTTATTATTCTTCCAAATCAATATTACTCATGTTTGTGAGACCTATTACTGGTTAAATTGAAAAAAATATTTTGTTTTAATCTGTTTCGATTGACCCCTATTAGCGGGATGATTCGGAACACCCCTAAATTCCAATACATATAAATAATAACTGATAATAACAGGATTAAATAATAACAGGAATATCAAAGACAAAGCAAGACCGAAGTTTTTATACAAAAAAACGAATTGAAAAAAAATCTTTAAACTACTTTTTTTACAATCAAAGCTGAAAAGTGTACCGATTCACCCCATTTTACGGTACTATTATTAATAATAAGGCTAAACTATATTATTACATGTTGATGTGTTATAAGTGTTTCAGTTGTTTGTACATGTAACTCTGAATAAAAGATAAAATTCATGTTCTTTGCAAATATAAAAGTAATATACTTAATACCATCATTAATACTAAAGGCTAAACTACATTACATGTTCATGTATTTTTTATAAGTGCGTGTAAACTTATAATACATCATGGTCTCTAGCTTTACAGTTTGATTTCCTCTAAAAGCGTATTTTTCAGTTTTTAAAACTACATTTTGATATTCATTATCTTTGCAGACGAGCATGGCAGGCCCCCAGTCGTGCGACACTTTCGTGGTCCTGCCCCCCGGCACGGCGCTGGGGTGCGTCGTCTTCGGCAAGAACTCCGACAGGCCCCGGGGGGAGGTGCAGGAGGTGCGCTACTTCCCGGCCGAGGAGCACGCCCCGGGCTCCAAAGTACAGGTGGGTGGCTCGTGAGTCCTTTTGTTGAACTTTATACGCTGTACAGATTAGAGCCGCTATATACAGGGTGTCCACTCCAATCGTGGACCAATAGCTAATTTCTAAACCGTTAAAGATAAGCATATAGTTTATTTAGGAAAAAATCTCCAAATTACGAAAGGAATTTTGGGTCCATTCAATGTTTTTCAAAAAATCAAATTTTGACAGAGTTACGAAATTTAAATTTTTATACAGCCCCCGAGTCCTATCAATCATATTTAGCAAAACATTCTTGACACTGTAACGTTTAAAACTAAAAAAAAAATCACTCTTCTACCACAAAAATTGACCGAGTTATGACGTTTTGAAAAATCAAGATTTTGCATTGTTTTATGACGTCATCGAGACATCACTTAAGAGACCGTTTGCGAAATCCTTCAAAATCTTGATTTTTCAAAACGTCATAACTCGGTCAATTTTTGTGGTAGAAGAGTGATTTTTTTTTAGTTTTAAACGTTACAGTGTCAAGAATGTTTTGCTAAATATGATTGATAGGACTCGGGGGCTGTATAAAAATTTAAATTTCGTAACTCTTTCAAAATTTGATTTTTTGAAAAACATTGAATGGACCCAAAATTCCTTTCGTAATTTGGAGATTTTTTCCTAAATAAACTATATGCTTATCTCTAACGGTTTAGAAATTAGCTATTGGTCCACGATTGGAGTGGACACCCTGTATAAGGCTCCTGTAAGAGGGGAGCTGACTCATCCGACATTTTGGTTCCAAAACGGTGCGCGTGGAACCACTGGTATCTGTACTCAAGTCGCATTGAAGAAAAGTGGAAGCTAAGCTTGAATTGTAGCTGCATAGATGATATTTGACAGTTTTTGTCTATATGGCAAAAACATTTCATAAACTCAGCCTCAAAAAAATTGCATTCTGAAAATAGACCCAATTTCATGAAACATTTCACAATAAACTATTTTTAAATTCGAGAAATAAGTTATCTTTTTAAATTTACCTTATATGATGCTTTATCCAACTAATCATAAGTTATTTTAAGCCAGATCAGCCAGGTATAATATTAATGTGTTTCAAATACCTGTAACAAGGCTGGATCCTAAGAATGTCTTGGAACCAAAATGTCGGACAAGTCAGCCTGTCCTCTACAGGAGCTCTAGCCATATAGACAGGCCGACGCATCAAGCTTAAGCTCGACCACTTTGGATCCAATTCATTCACTTTTACTTTCAATTTCTCATTGTTGTAGTGTGAGGTTACCAGAAAAAAGTTTTGGCGCATTGCTAAGCTTTGCCAAATCCAAGTGCCGCTAATAATTACTTCCACTGAAAAATTACCAAAATGCGATTACTGGCCAGAAAAGACAACCACTCAAACACTCAATCGCGCGCTGGATCCAAAGTGGTGAAACTTAATCTTGATGCTCGTCTATATAGGGGCCTTAGTACAGATGTTGTTTTTACAGTATAATTGAAGGACTTGGGAGATGAACGGGTTAAGTGACAAAACGAAAATTGCGAGTAATTAAAATTCAAAGTTTTATTGTTGTGGTTGTTGCAGCTTTTTTGTTTTCTTGTTATGTCATTAGTGTGCTTATGAAATTGGTCTATTGACATCCACTGTTTGATGTACCAGTATCCATTGCCTACCATTGTGGGGCCGTGGTGGCCTGATCGGTAAGGCATCGGACTCGTGTCCGGAGGGACCCGGGTTCGATCCCAGCCGATCAAAGATCCACCGTCTTGATTAATGGTGGCTGGGAGGCGTTAAAAATGTCGTGGTCACAAAGTCCTCTAAGTGAAACGATACCTCTGGGAGTGCTGGGCCTAGGGTTGCTCGACCCTAGGTTCTGGTTCAAAATTAAGAACAGAGCGCTCTTCAGGACCCTATCCCGGTTAAACCACGAAGCTGTGGTAGGTACGGGGGACCCTGGAGTGTGAAATGAATTAATAAATGAAATGAATGCCTACCATTGTACAGAGGGCTCATTTTTTAAAATGTAACTTAGCCCCTTCCTCCTCCAAACCTTTCAATTATCAGGAGCGGATCCAGAGGGAGGGGGGGCATGACCCCTCCCTTTAGTGACCAATATAGCCTAAAATTGCATTTTCGGGCCTTTTTTTTCGAAAAAAATAAGTAAATACCCCCCGTTTTCGCACAAAATTGGTACTTAGACCCGTACCTCCCTTTGCGAAAATGATTCCTCCTGAACCAGAACTTGGATCTGTCTTTGAATATAATACAGCTAATTTTACAGTAACAAACTGCAAAATTCTGTTGCATAGTAGACTGTAAAATTTTGTTACAGTAGTAGACTAAAATTGCTAGTTTGTAGTAATAAACTGTAAAATTGCTAGTTTCACTGTGAATTACTGTGCATTTTAACAGTTTTAAACTGGAACTCCTGCTGTCAGTATTGTCCTGTTGTTTTTGCAGTATAATGCAGCTAAATTTCACTGCAGTAAACTGTAAAATTGCTAATTTTGCAGAAGTAGAGTGTAAAATTGCTAGTTTACAGTAATAAACTGTAAAGTAACTAGTTTTACAGGTTAATACTGTGTATTTTACAGTTTTAAACTGGAACTCCTGCTGTCGGTTTTGTCCTGTTGTTTGTACAGTATAATTCAGCTAAATATCGCAGCAATAAACTGTAAAATTTCTCACTTTCCAGTATGAAACTGTAAAATTGCCAGTTTTACAGTTTATTACTGTGCTTTATAGTCTGTGGAGTTAGCGACAAAAACAGCCGAAATATTTCAATTCCGGATACCAGTGTGAAATTTGGTATAGAGCTTAGGTACATATATAAGAACAAAAAACCGCCGGGAGACACTTGATCAGGGGTCATGAACTCCCGTGATGACGTCATCAAAATGGCCGCTTTTACAGGTAATACGTTCGTTTAATTGCTTAAAACTCCATCATAGATTAAAATATTGCAAAATTCAAATGTATCATCTGAAAGCTGTTTAAAAGAGCTATTTAGAAATATTTAATTTTTCTTTCTGAGGTCAAGGGACCGCCTGTAATGACGTCATCAAAATGGCCGCTTTTACAGGTAAATACATTTAACTCCCCCTAAAACTCCATCATAGATTTAAATATTTCAAAACTCAACTATATCATCTGAAAGCGCTTTAAAAGATCTATTTATAGAGATTTAATTTTTCTTTCTGAGGTCAAGGGCTCACCTGTGATGACGTCATCAAAATGGCCGCTTTTACAAGTAAATATGTTCGTTTAACTGCTTAAAATTCCATCATAGATTCAAATATTGCAAAACTCAAATGTATCATCTGAAAGCTCTTTAAAAGAGCTATTCAGAAAGATTTAATTTTTCTTTCTGAGGTCAAGGTCCCACCTGTAATGACGTCATCAAAATGGCCGCTTTTACAGGTAAATACGTTTGTTTAACTCCCCCTAAAAATCCATCATAGATTCAAATGTTGCAAAACTCAAATATATCATATAAAAGCTCTTTAAAAGAGCTATCTAGAAAGATTTAATTTTTTTTCTAAGGTCAACGACCCACCTGTGATGACGTCATTTCAGGCCATTTTGATGACGTCATTACAGGTGGGACTTTGACCTCAGAAAGAAAAATTAAATCTTTCTAAATAGCTTTTTTAAAGCGCTTTCAGATGATATATTTGAGTTTTGCAATATTTGAATCTATGATGGCGTTTTAGGGGGAGTTAAACAAACGTATTTACCTGTAAAAGCGGCCATTTTGATGACGTCATCACAGGTGGGCCCTTGACCTTAGAAAGAAAAATTAAATCTTTCTAGATAGTTCTTTTAAAGAGCTTTTAGTTGATATATTTGAGTTTTGTAATATTTGAATCTATGATGGAGTTTTAGGGGGAGTTAAACGAACGTATTTACCTGTAAAAGCGGCCAATTTGATGACGTCATCACAGGTGAACCCTTGACTTTAGAAAGAAAAATTAAAATTTTCTAGATAGCTCTTTTAAAGAGCTTTTAGATGATGTATTTGAGTTTTGCAATATTTGAATCTATGATGGAGTTTTAGGGGGAGTTAAACAAACGTATTTACCTGTAAAAGCGGCCACTTTGATGACGTCATCACAGGTGGGCCCTTGACCTTAGAAAGAAAAAATAAATCTTTCTAAATAGCTTTTTTAAAGAGTTTTCAGATGATGTATTTGAGTTTTGCAATATTTGAATCTATGATGGAGTTTTAAGCAGTGAAACGAACGTATTTACCTGCAAAAGCGACCATTTTGATGACGTCATCACAGGTGAACCCTTGACCTCAGAAAGAAAAATTATATCTTTATAAATAGATCTTTTAAAGCGCTTTCAGATGATATAGTTGAGTTTTGCAATATTTCAATCTATAATGGAGTTTAAGGCAGTTAAACGAACGTATTTACCTGTAAAAGCGGCCATTTTGATGACGTCATCACGGAATGACCTTGACCTCCGATCAAGTGTCTCCCGGCGTTTTTTGTCCTCCTATGTGAATTTAAGCCCCACATAAAATTTCAGACTGGTATCCGGAAGTGAAATATGTTTGCACTAACTCCACGGACTATTATACAGTTGTTGAATTGGAACCTCGACTGCCAGTATTATACCGTAAAAGCAACAGTTCATTTTTTGCAGTTTATTTGCAACCGTTCTGTTCTCTCCCCCCAGTGCACCTACATCAGCGTCGAGCAGGCGCCCCGGACGAGGGCCGTGATCCTGAGCAAGCCGGCCTGGATGTGGGGCGCCGAGATGGGCGCCAACGAGGCCGGCGTCTGCATCGGCAACGAGGCGGTCTTCACCCGACTCAACGGGCCCGAGGACGCCCAGGAGAGGCTGCTGGGCATGGACCTCGTCAGGTGAGACAGTCCTGGTGTAACGAGAGCTGGCGTCTCAAAGTAAAATTCATTTCCCACTCTGCGCACTTTCCCCCTGATGGTTGTCATAGTTACGGCGCTGTGGACTTTGCCCCCACTTAGCTTTTGCAACAATGGTTAAATGCAAACGGTCAAAATTGCTTTGTGCTTTAACTATTATTCAATCGACTTTTTATAATAAACACTTGTTGAAGTATTTATATAGCGGGTACTCATGATGGCAGGTGTTGCTAAAACAAACTATTTAGCTTTAGGTTTGTCAGAAGATGTTTATAAATAATTGAGATACGAGCAGGGGTGCCCACAGGGGGGGATTATGGCGCAAGTTGAGCCATTAAAATTTTTTGGGGGGATTTTTTAAAACTAATTTATTTATTTAAATTATTTAATTATTTATTTTTTTAATTTAAATTATTTTCTGATTTTTTTGAATAAAAATTATTCATGAATTTATTTTTTTATTCAAATTATTTCTTTTATTTCTTTATTATTATTTTATTTATTTTTTTATTTTGTGCTTGTGTTTGTGCTTGGAATGTCTGGAAGAGGAAAAAAGCTGTTCTATTCTGCGCATAATTAGTACTTCTAAAAAATTAATAATATATAAAAAAAATAATTATAATTTAAAAAAATAAATAAATAATATTTAAAATAAGTAAATAATATTTAAAATAAGTAAATAATATTTAAAATAAATAAATAATATTTAAAATAAATAAATAAATATTTAAAAATAAATAAAATGAAAAAGAGGGGTTAAAATAAAAAAAGCTTGGGGGGGGGATGGGCACCCCTGGATACGAGGACATAAATAAAAGCGTAAGCCTCATTCGATAAGCATTAAATAAATGAAGTGCCTCAACAGCAACGTATAAAAAAAAAGAGGGAAACTGTTGTCTTTCGCGCGGTTTCTATAGAGACGATGCAACATTTCTAAAATTGATACGCCTATTTTAAAGTAACCGAGTATAATTAGTGTTGAATAACAGTTCTTTGTTCCGTTTTTAACCCTCAATCGGACTCGGCCATCATACCATCCCGAAAGGTGCTGCGTATTTCCCACATACGCTACACTGCAAAAAATAAGCTGTTGTTTTTGCAGTTTTTTTTTTTTTTTTCTGGCAGCAGAGGTTCCAGTTTAAAACTGTAAAATGCACTGTAATTAACTGAAACTAGCAATTTTACAGTTCATTACTGTGAAACTAGAAATTTTACATTTTACTACTGTAAGATTAGGAATTTTAGTTTATTACTGTAAAATTAGCTGTATTATAATGTAAAAACAACATCCTTTTTTTTTTACAGTGTAGCAAAAGAAAAATGAGTGAAGTAACTGAATCATACATAGTAAAAATTTAAAGTAAAGCATTAATTATGAAATAGGCAGAAGCGTCATATACTACAATAACAACCATCTCTCTCTCTCTCTCTCTCTTCCACAGGCTGGGGATGGAGCGATCTGGCTCCGCGCGGGGGAGGCCATGGACGTGAAAATAAACTTTGTAAAACCCGTTTCTCTTCCAGTGCAGTATTAGTGCAGAGAAAACAACCCGACTTTGCTGTACACTGTAAAAAATAGATGTTGTTTTTACAGCGTAATGCAGTTAATTTTACAGTAATAAACTGTAAAATTGGTAATATTACAGTAGTAAACTGTAAAATTAGCAATTTTCTAGCAATAAACTGAAATTGCTAGTTTATGGTTATAAACTGTAACATTGCTACTTTCACACTTTATTACTCTTCATTTTACAGTTACAACTTCTGATGCCAGTATTATACTATTGTTTTTACAGTATAATACAGCTAAATTGTGCGGCAATAAACTGTAAAATTTGCTAACTTTACAGTAAGAAACTGCAAAATGGCTAGTTATACAGTTTATTACTGCGCATATTACAGTTTTAAATTGTAACCTCGGCTGCCAGCATTATAATGCAAAAATAGCAGTTCATTTTTTGCAGTGTATAGGGTAAAAGCACTAATAGTCGGCCATTTAAGAGATCTTTTGTTGATCTTGGCTAACCTAGAACTTGAAGCTATCAATACAGCAACAAAAACAAATTAAAACTTTAGAATGAACCTTTCTGATAGTGAATCACCTACTTGTTTCAGAAATTAAAAAAAAAATAATTATGTTAAAATCCAAGCTGTTGTCAACACTAGTAAATGCTCCAGTAGTCGGCCACAGAATCATCTTAGCTGAAAAATGAGCAGAATCGCAATCTTGGATGACGGGCACACCATTCAAAATGAAATGACTCATTACTCATTCAAAAAAAGTACCCAAAACTTAACTGCCACTGGTTGATGATTGAGGATGGGTGCATGAATGTGTGAATGCGCCAAATCTGATTTTGAATTAAAAATGTATTATTTATGAGGAGTTTTATGTCATTGTGGCCGACTACTGGAGCACTTACCTTACTATAATAAGAGCCCTCTCTTTTCCGACAGGCTGGGCCTGGAGCGTTCGGGCTCCGCGCGGGAGGCCGTGGACGTGATCACGGGCCTGCTGGAGGCCCACGGGCAGGGCGGGCCCTGCTCCGACCTGCGCCCCGACCTCACCTACCACAACAGCTTCCTCATCGCCGACAGCAGGGAGGCCTGGGTGCTCGAGACGGCCGGCGGGCTCTGGGCGGCCCAGCACGTCACTAGTGAGTGTCGGTCTCGTCTCCTCTTGCATGCCACCCGATAAGGGTGGCTATTCGCTGATATTTATTTGTTATTCTCCCCTTTCTCTATTCGTGTATACTGCAATGTTTCTTGACACTGACGTCGTGACGTCAGCCTGTGAAAAACGAGCTGGATAAAACGTCATAGCCTACTTGGCAGATTAGAGGAGATCGCTCACTCCTTGTGAGCTCTTATTGGCTCTGCGCGTCGTGACGTCAGTGTCAATTTTAAATGCTGTCTAGTATAGACAGCAACTTAAGTTGACACTGACGTCACAACGCGCATAGCCAATCAGAGTGCCCAAACAGTTAGCGATCTCCTCTAATTCGCCAAGTAGGCTATGACTGTTAGCTCGTTTTTCATAGACTTTTCTTCCGCACGTCGTGACGTGTGTCAAGAAACCTTGTAGTGTGGTATAGTGTTTCCTCCCGACAAGGCTGACCAAGAGCCAGTCCAAAAAACAACCGTTTTAAGACGTCTGGCTCTTGTATCTTTCCCTGTGCTCTTCTCAGCTGCATGCCGGGAATCTGGCGGCTAAAAGTGGATGCGTGTTTTACTGCGCATCACTCTTGTTCTGAAAAAAAAAAAAAAATGTGCTTTTTAAGTCCATTTTGAGCAATTTCGCTCCAGTTTAAAACTGTAAAATGCAAGTAAAATTAGCAATTTTTACACCCTATTACTGTAAATTGGCTCTACTATGCTGTAAAAACAATATGTAAACTATTAAATTTTCAATGGGGAAATTAAGGCAGGAATTCAAGTGAAACAGGCGATCGCAAATTACAATCGCTACTGGAAATGAATTACATTAGAACGTTTCTTGATAAAAACATCGTGACGTCAGCGTGACGTTTGCCTATGAAAAACGAGCTAGATAAAACGTCACAGCCTACTTGGCGAATAAGAGGAGATCGCTGACTGCTTGCGAGCTCTTATTGGTTCCACCCGTAGTGACGTCAGTGCCAAGTTAAGTTGATGATAATGTAATTCACTTCCAGTAGCGATTGCAATTCGAAGCAATTGCAATGGTGTTTCACTTGAATCCCTGCCTAAAAGTCCTTCGTATTTTTAAGTGCCCGAGCAGAGTTTGAGTTTGTGCAATAACGAGAATGTTTCAAAATTTTAATGACATTTATTGACAGACATTAACGTGGGTTGATCTTACAGCCAGCTCCGCCGAGCAAAATAAAAGTAATACATATCTCCCCAAAAACAACACTGCTGTAAAAAAATCCCCCGCCAAGAAAACATTAAATACTCAGCCTTAAAAAGTTATGATATCGAGTTTTCCCGCCAAGTTTGTGCCAATCAAACTTGGCCACTAACCTGTATGTATAGTTCTATCACTAACCTGCATGTATAGTTCTTTTAAATTGTTTTCAGTTTTGCCAGGCGGGAAGCTTTGTCTTGTGAGGTGATTGCTTAATGAGTAAAAACTTTCTTTACTTTGCATGTTTTTTTTTCCTTCAACATTTTTCTTGGCGGTCCGACATATGTGGTTTTCTTGGCGGCATGCATTTGGTGCAAAAGTTCAAGGATCTTCTTCAGTCTAGGATAAATTTGAAATCAATCACAATGTACCACCCGAACCGACGCAAAACAAAGCTAGTTGCTAACAATACTACGATTAAAAAAAACCCCAACCCTTACTGCCGATCTCATATTAAAATGAACTAAATTGAAGATCCCTTTTAAAAGCCTTATGCAATAAAATCAATTATAAATATTTTATTTGTTAACAAATAGAAACTGGCAACAGATGAAATTATAAATCATTGAGTTTTCTTTCCTCGTCGCCCAACAATGACAATATAAATGCTCAGATGTTGAACAGAGCTAGTAGATAGAAATCGGACCAATTTTAAGCATTAATAACTCCGGCCTGCGATGACCCCGGGGGGTAAATTTTGGGAAAACGTCCTTAATGTCTCATCGAGAATATTCATACCAAAAATCAACACTAAAGACCCCCGGGGAGAAAAGATACGGAAAATAAAAACGAGGGGGGGGAGGTGGGGGGGGGGGGGGAAACCCTAAACCCTATGCCAAGCTTTGGGACAAAATAAATGTGGGTGCAAAATGAGAGCTCAATCCGAGTTACCGTTTAGTCTGGACCACTGTCAAACAATTTTTAAAAAGTGCGAAAAATAGCGATTTTTTAACATTTATCACCCCTCCCCCTGAGGGTCCTGGATGTTTTGCTTTAGTATGTGCCGTCAGGGGCCGCTGGAGATTGAGTATACCAAAAATCAACTCTAGGGATCTTTATGGGGCTGAGATACAGAGGGGTGAAAACCCCGGTTTGGTTACTCGCGTAAACAGTCCTAAGTCGCTCTTTTACATTTTTCTTGGCGACGGAAATTTCTTGGCGGCTTGTATTTAGTTTTCTTGGCGGGACGGGACGCTCCCGCGTCCGAAGAACCAACTAAAATTCTGCAAACACATTTTATAAAGCGAATTAATCTGCATATAGCTAGTTGCATTTCCCGATGATACAACGGCGGCCAATCAAATGAAAAGAAAGTTCGTCATACTATGACGAAAGGCACACACGTGTCTATGATCAGGAAATGTAGGCCGACGCATAAAGATTAAGTTTCACCACTTTGGATCCGATTCCTTAACTTTTAATTTCAATATTTCATTGTTGCGGAGTAGGGTTACCAGAAAAAAGTTTTGGCAGTGAAAAATTACCAAAACGCGATTACTGGCCAGAAAAGACAATCACTCAAACACACAAACACGCGCTGGATCCAAAGTGGTGAAACTTAATCTTGATGCGCCGGCTCGTCTATATAGGGGCCTTAGGGAAATGCGTACAAGCATGAAAAATTTGCATTGCGACTTTGCTAGAAACAAAATTTGAATAAAATTACAAAATATATTTTGGGAAACCCAACTTAAACAACTATTTTTTTACAGTGTAACACTCTACTTTCAGGCGGCTGCAGGAACATCTCCAACTGCCTGAGCATCGGCACGAAGATCGACCTGATGAGCAGCGGCCTGAAGGAGCATGCGCAGTCGAACGGACTCTGGGACCCCTCCCAAGGGGACCTCAACTTCGCCGAGGCCTATGGGAAGCCCAACGAATGCGGGGCCCAGAGATTCGAACGCGGGAAAGATCTACTCGCCCAGCTCTCCGAATCAGGTGAGGTGAAAAGAGAGGAAGGTGTATTCTGGGTTTCTCCCCCAAAAATTTTTCGAAATTGAAGTTTTAATGTTGAAATTTTAAGCTAAATTTAATGACGTTGTGTTCAGGTTGTCTCTTTGGATTCTTCTTTTGGGATTGAAAAGCGTTGAGGTTAAAAGCGTTGAGGCGAAATAATCTCCGATTATCCGAACTTAAACTAACAGAACTGTCTAATAATCCGAACGTGCTACCCGCTTCTGATGTACAAATGAGCATTGGCAATCCCAATGAATGAATAATGATATCTAATCATTTAATGGGACTGCGCAGCAAAAAATAAGATGTTGGTTTTACAGTATAATACTGACAGCTGAGGTTCCAGTTAAAAACTGTAAAAACACAATAACCAACTTTAGAACCAGCTATTTTACAGTTTATCACTTCAAAACTATCAGCCCAACAAATGCGAGGCCCAGAGATTCGAAGGCGGGAAGGAATTGCTCGCCCAGCTCTCCGAATCGGGTGAAGGAATATCGAAACAATTTGCAATAGACCTCCGATTATCAGAGCTCAAACGAACCGAACTGCCCAGTTATCCGAACATGCTACCCGCTTCTGATGTGCAACTGGTCATTCGATATTGATAATATTCTCTTGATGCATGAGAAAGGACTTTTCCGTTACTCCTCTCTCTAAGTAGGGCATAGAACATTCAAAATTTCATGGGTCCCCGGTTTTCTCCCTCGGAATTTTTTTGGAAAATAAACTTAAAATTTTACATTTTAAGACGTTTTAAAGAAGTAATTAGCACTGCGAAATTATCAGCGAAAAATAGCGCAAACAAAACATTTTTAAAAATGAATCATTCTTTTGTAAACTTGTGGTTCCATAAATTATCGTCATTAATTGACAAAAAAGAAGGATTATCGTCATCAAGTAAAGCATTCGCCACTCCCCCTAAAAAAAAGACGCTCTGACAAATTATCCCCCCCCCCCCCCCCCCAAGCTCTTTGGAGTCGGTACTAGTGAAGAGGGGTCTCCTCTACACTAGTGACTTCACCTGCTCCGGAAATAGAACCCGATGTCTTCCAATAACTTATTTTAAATTGTGTTAGGCAGGGATTCAAGTGAAACAGGCTATCGCAAATTACAATCGCTACTGGAAATGGATTACATTAGAACGTTTCTTGATAAAAACATCGTGATGTCAGCGTGACGTTTGCCTATGAAAAACGAGCTAGATAAAACGTCACAGCCTACTTGGCGAATAAGAGGAGATCGCTGAGTGCTTGTGAGCTCTTATTGGCTCCACCCGTAGTGACGTCATGCCAAGTTAAGTTGATGATAATGTAATTCACTTCCAGTAGCGATTGCAATTCGAAGCGATCGCAGTGCTGTTTCACTTGAATCCCTGCCTTACGCAACTTGGGATCTTTGCTTTAAGAATTGAAGATCTTGTAAAAATTATCGGTATTTTCTATAGAAGGTTTCACTTCACCTTTATCTCTCCTCAATGGTGAGTGCTGACACATTGCCCAATCGGTAAATTAAAGGGCCCCCGCACTCTCCGGAAAACCCGAAGGAGTTCCTCGAGGAAATCCTCCATGTGTGTATGGTGAATTCTATTGAGATATTCCTGAGGATCTCCGGAACCCTCTGTAGTGAATTTTCCCTCGAGGAATTCCTCTGAGGTTTTCCTCAAGTCCGATCACACTGTGTTAAGGCTCCTATAAGAGGGGAACTGACTTATCTGATATTTTGGTTCCATAACGGTGGGCGTGGAACCACTGGTATCTGTACTCAAGTCGCATTGATGAAAAGTGGAAGCAAAGCTTGAATTGTAGCTACATAGATTACATTTGACTATTTTTCTCTATATGACAAAAACATTTCATAAACTCAGGCTTAATCAAGTGCAATATGAAAATAAACCCAATTTCATGAAACATTTCCCAATAAACTTTTTAAATTCGAGAAATAAGTTATATTTTAAAATTTACCTAATATGTTGCTTTATTCAGTTAATCATAAGTTATTTTACGCCAGAGCAACCAGGTATACTACTAATGTGTTTCAAATACCTGTAACAAGGCAATGTCCTGGAACCAAAATGTCGGACAAGTCAGCCTGTCCTCTCAAGGAGCTCTACACTGTGTGGATGGGTAGGAGGTTTTCCTCCAGAGACTACTGGCCTTCGTGTATTCAGGTAGCATCTTGGGACTGGAGGAAAATCTCAAGGCCGACCCTCGAATTTTCTGGAGCGTGTTGAGATCCCCCCCCCCCTATTTTGAGGTTTCCCTCAAGGAAAACCTTCGGATTATCAGGAGCGTATGGGGGGCCTTTAATACTCTCTGGTATTGTCTTCAAAAACATTTCCTGTTTTATATGCAACTGGGTGTCTTGAAAGCGAATCTCAGTGTGGAGACTTCAAATAACTGAGAGCATGTTTCCTTTCCAGGCGAATTCGGCACCCTCTCCATGTTCCAAGTGCTTCGTGACTGTGATAGCGGGATTTGCAGGAGAGCAGACCACGAGTTCCCGACCGCTGCGTCTCAAGTGAGTTTCGAGTGTTTCATATATGATCTGTAAAAAATGATTGTTGTTTTTACAATTAAATCCAGCTAATTTTGTGGTAATAAACTAAAAATTGATAATTTTATAGTAATAAACTGTAAAAATTGCTAATTTTACAGTCATAAGCAGTAAAATTACTAAGTTTACAGTTTATTACAGTACATTTTACAGTTTTAAACTGGAATCTCTGCTGCCAGTATTATACTGTTATTTTTACACCATAATACAGCTAATTTTATAGTAATAAACTCTAAAAATTGCTATTTTTACAGTAATAAATTGTAAAATTGCTAATGTTACAGTTTATTACTATGCATCTTACAGTTTTAAACTATAACCTCGGCTTCCAGTATTAAACTAAAAACAACATCCATTTTTTAGTGTGGGTGTCAGAAGAAGATGATGTATTTTAACCCCTTCCAGGCTCATTTTATTTCGGTATTACTGATCAAAAAATGTCAATTTTTTTAATGCTTATTTTCATACATACATATCTTTTTAAAAAAATAGCATCATTCGCATGCAATATTTCCTAAAAATAAATGTAAAAATATCTATTTAAATAAATGAGTAATTTCGGAATTACGGATCAAAAAATGTCAATTTTTTAATGCTTATTTTCATACATACATATCTTTTTAAACATAATAGCATCATTAGCATGCAACATTTCCTAAAAATAAATGTAAAAAATATCTATTTAAATAAATGAATATTTACCTGTAAAGTTGGCTTTCTGTATGGCAGAAATCATTATACTTTGGAGTTGGCGACTACTCTTATCTTAAATCTACAGCTCAAAACACTGTAAAGTGCTGCCATGTAGCAACAATAGTAAATAAAAGCATCCGAAACTATAAAAGGGACATGTGAAATAATTCGGGAAAGTCTGGTTGTGCAGTGTTAATTTTCACAGTGCCCGAGCTACACTCGGGATGAGCCAGAATGGAACATTTCGCTTGCCCGAGTCCAGCTCGGGAAAAGCCGGGAAGAGGTTAAAAGATGACAACTTTGATGCAACATTGATCAAACGTATCTTTTTTGTGTTTCCCAATGTAATATAGTTTCTTCTCTCTTCCCTTCCAGGTGTCCGTGCTGGCCCCTCCCGACTCCCGGCGGTCCTCGTGCCACTGGTTCACGGGCACCCCCGACCCCGCCCACTCCGTGTTCAAGCCGTTCGTCTTCTGCTCCTCCAATCGCATCTCCCGACACATCGTCTCCCCCACGTTTCCCGACAACGAGGACCCGGCCAAAGTGAGTATAGTACACTTATAAGTCTAAGACAGCGGTGGGTTCCCAACCTGTGGGTTGCGACCCCAATTGGGGTCGTGAAGCATTTCTTATGAGGTATACTACAATGCAACCTTTCTTGGCAAAAACATTGTGACGTCAGCGTGACGTTAGCCTATGAAAAACGAGCTAGATAAAACGTCACAGCCTATTTTGCGAATTAAAGGAGATCGCTGACTGCTTGTGAGCTCTTATTGGCTCCACCCATAGTGACGCCACTGCCAAATTAAGTTGCATTTTAGTATAGTAGCATTATTTCTAGATTCTAAAAATATATTATTGCATAGTTTAAAAGCTCTAATGTGTAGGGGAAAAAGTAGAATCACACTTAAGTAACATTAACACTTGACCGCTGTGGCGAATCCGGAAGAGGGTCTTGACAGCGTCAATTCCCCCCCCCCCTCCACCCCTCGACCCAGACCAGAGCACTTCTACACTCCCAACGACTTCTTTCACTTAAGTTTCGGTTTAAGGACCTCTACCTCTACAAATTTCCTTGAAAGAATCCTCTATTTCACCTCATCCTAACGCATATAAGCTACCTTTACCCCAATAGAAACCATGGGGACAATTCTAGCCCTCTGATTGGATGTTCATAAAACGTCATCGTATGATGTCGCTCTAATGCTATTTTACGTCTTTCACAGAATAATTCTTGATTGCCTTCAGCTGAATGTGAATTAGCATTTGCAAGTGAGATCTTTTATTGGATGTAATTGGCGAAAACAGTTTTCTTGTTTCCAATCTATTTCATTCTTTGGAAAACAAAATGAACGCTGGTTTACTACGCTTATCTAAGGGCCGAATTCAAGTGAAACACCATTGCAATCCCTTCGAGGCGATCGCAAATTGCAATCCCTACTGGAAGTCGAATTACATTAGAATCACATCTCGTAGCGATTGTAACGTATCCAAATTTGGGAATTTGCGATTGCATTGGTGAGTTGCGATCGTCCGTGTTTTACTCGAATTCCTGCCTAAGAATGCTACCAGATGAAGATACGTGGCGCCATCTGATTTTTCTCAAGGGAAATTGTTTTGATTTTTTTGCGAACCCAACAATTTTGATTTTCTTAATAACTTTTAGGGCAATTAAAATATCTTTTTGCAATGAAGGACATTTAAGTTAATAGCCAATGTTTCTTAAACGCAAATAATTCATTCACACTGGTTTTACACTGCTATTTACGTTTTTGTAGTTTCGTTCTTCTTGATTTCTTATGAATGCCAATTAGCACCTAAGTTTAGGATATTTAATTGATTATTGCATGTAATGGACAATATTAATAGCTTCAACAATTCATATTTCCATGAAACTTTCAGAAATCGTATTCTTTGACACCGTAAATTCATTTGTATAATTTTGAAAGAATCTGCTATTCACAATTGATGAGTTAGTAATTTTTAAAATGCTTTAAAAAACACGTTAAGTGGGGCTAAACAGTGTTATACAGGCTCATTTCAAAGGCGTCATCACACCTTTATTTGAATTGTAATTTAAACACTTTTCGCAAAATAATAATAATAATAATAATAATAATAACCACAAAAATTTACTATTAAAAGTTCAACCATTTTAAGATAATTTTGACATGTTTAAAAACAATATGTGATGTTTAATGTATTTACAAAGAAAACTCTAAAGTATTATCGAAAAATGTTCATAAAAAATTTAAAAATAATAGGTGCACACGTTGAAAATGTGTTCACTCTATTTTTTAACGAAAGTTCTCGTTAATTAGCAAAACTCCCTCTCTACGAGTAATTAGAGTAACAATTTGCCTCTAATACACAAACACATTAGAGTTTATGTGAGTCTCAAATCAACGAGCAATCATTTAGCAATTTTACCATAAAATCATAATAATGTGTTATACTGAAAAACAACAGTTTGAAACTCTAAAGTTAGCAATTTTACAGCTTATGACTGTAAAAGTAGCCATTTTTACAGTTGATTACCATAAAATTAGCTGTGTTATACTGTAAAAACGACATTCATTTTTGTCTCAAATCGCTTTTTTTTTTTTGTCCGCAGGTGCAGCCCCGCTTCCAGAAGGCGGTGAACCGCGCCCACACTCTCTACCTGAAGCACCAGAGGGCGTACCCGCTGCTGACCGGGGACAGCCCCAAGGGCGCGGAGATCGTCCAAGTGCTGCGCCGCCTGGAGGCGCAGTGCGTGCAGGACATGGACAGCTTCGTCGAGGACTTCACCTCCGACAAGGCCAAGGAGGTGGAGGACCTCTTCAAGGACCTGGTGGAGTCCGAGATGAAGTTCTACTACATCAAGTAGACGATTTGTACTAGTCTAAGAGCTGGCAATGTTTTCGAGTGACAATTTCAAGACGTCTGGCCCTTTAATATGTCTTTCCCTGTGCGGCTTCTGAGCAGCATGCGGGGTGTCTGGCGACCGAGAGTCAATGGCGGATCCAGAAATGTTCCAAGGGAGAGGCGATTGATTTTTTTTTTCTTACTTGCCCATTTTTTTAGCTATGCATCCTTGTTAACATATGTTGATTACAATGTTTTGGTCTTCCATTTCGAAAAATTTCAAGATCAGAGCCCCAAATCCCCGCATCCTTTTCATTAAAATCACCGAAGATCAACTAAAATGGCCTTTTTTGAACTTAAAAATCTAAAAACTGCTGGAGAAGAGTCCCTCAAGGGAGGGGCGATCGCCCCCATCGAACCTCTCTTGTATCCGCCCTTGCCGTTACTGCCGTTGCGTTTTTTACTGCGCATCACATTTTTGCTGGTGAAAATAGATTTTTTAACCATTTTGGGGCAACTAGAAACTTAATCCTGTCGCAAGCATCTGATGTAATGTATCAATAGAAAGCTCATTCTTGCCTTCACAATGGTTTTGAATTTTTGCTGTAATTAGAAAAGAAGTTGCATTTAAAACTTTTTTCGTTTTTAACCAGCCCTGTATTTCGTGCAATTTTTGAAGTCTCTGCAGGATTACTTACCTTGTCATATGCGTTCTTTACATTCATTTTTGTTAAAATCGAAAATGGTGAGGTAAAAAAATTTTTGTTCATAATGATTTCCCA